>WSZQ02000001.1:2525194-2578335 GCA_019419845.2 Weissflogia rhopalogaster | reverse complement strand
GAAAGACATGCAATCAAGAAGATCGTGCACAATAATTCAATTCAAAAAGTGGTTATAGAAATACCAATGCAACTAATATACTACCAGAAAAAAGTCATTCAGAATCAATGCGTTTTGGGGGAAATGGGGTTTCAACGGGCGGAAACAAGGCCCCAATCTCATTTCGTAATTAGTGGCATCTTGTAATGTGTTCTGGTTGCTGTGAATACTATCGTGTTCTGTGTTATTTTCATTTCAGGGAGGATGTGTTTAATATGTTTATGTTCAGAGAAAGAAATATCTATTTGGAGAATGTTGTTTGCATGCGTGGGATTGTCGGAGCAAGACAGTGCACAGCGAAAGTTCATTGCGACTCAGGTTACACATTCGTACAAGATAACCGCAGTGCACTCTCTGCCACCTCCTCGCAGCCAATCATAAAGTCCAGCCCAACATGGTAGCTACTTACTTACGCCCCCTTTGGAACAAGTTTCTGAATCCGGACCTGAAACATGCGCACAAGCACACGTTTGTGTTTTGCTACAATATGATGAGAACTTAGCTAAATTAGTCACAACGTATAAAAGCATTTTTGTTCAGAGAGTTTGAAAGAATCTGTGGACAGTGATTTTGATTCTGAGAGATTTGGGCAACGGTTCCTATTTGGGGGAGGGCCAAAATGACTTTTATTATTGTGTCTGTTGAGTGGTTTTTGATAGTTTGAGAGCACTTACAGAATAGAACGGCAACATAATCGGTATCCTCGACGATTTTTTCCAGAATTCGAGCATTTACCTCTTCTATTCTGTCGGGTAGATCCATCGCCTCCAAGCTTGTGAGGAAATCGAGGACATTTTCCTCGTCCATCAGGTCACCTAAAATTGCAAGCAGATGGAAAAATCATCAGACGATACATAGACACACATGTCATTTGAGTCTTGACCTCATTTCTCAATTTTCGAGTATGATTTCGCAATAACCAACCGAGATTTATAAATGCTTACTGGAGCAAACAAACTAAAACCCCCAATTTTGGCCATAACTGTGAATTTCCAATTAGAACATTCGATATTGTTGAAACTAAATATGCTGATTTTGATTGTATTATTCAATCAATGAAAAGTATTTTCGGTTGAATTAAATCATGGCAAGTAAATTGTATTTTTCTTCCGCCTACAATTTAACAGTGGTGGGACACACTTGTAAAGTTGGATCGGGTGATTTTTTGTTTTCTCTCCTTTCTGCTATTTTTACGGTACCCAAAGAGCTAACACAATAAAATGTACTATTCTAGGCCGGCTAGGCAGCATTCAGTTATTTTTAGCCAACAGCATCGGGAGTATTCTGCCGATGTCTAAAAACCCGTGTACAACTCTCCGTGAGCCGCATCCGATCTTTCAAAGGCGGCCTCATTAATCCAAGCGCACAAATCATGCACAAATCGAATGCGAACACCCAACGAAATCTTCCGCTTCCATACTCTTCAATCGATGGATGGAACAAAAGAGGCCTGCACGCCAGCGAATAGGAAAGCTATGGTGTTTGTAGTCTGGTTCCCGACCCGATGCATGTGACGGCCTTATGTCGGATATGCATTCGTTTTACATGCGTGGAAATTGTAAAGCGTGGAATTTAATTCAGAATATTGAAGCTTGGCGCTGGTTAGGCCATAGGCGTATTGAAATTCTTGCCCCGCGTTCACTCGAATTTTGGCTGTGATTCAAAACGGCGCGGAACATGATAATTCTATTCGGAAAGAGGTGCCCACAGACAGCACACGATTTGAATATTGTGTAATTTTATGAGGCAGGACCTTCGTAGATGATTGGCTGCTTTTCTCTGAAGTACGTGAGCGCTGGAAATTTGTGGATGCCATACTGTTTTGCCAGCCGTTTGTCGTTGATCTTTACAAAGTCTACTCCAAACGAGTCGGTGTCGTCGTCGATCTGCTCTAACTCCTCGAGCACCTTGTCGCACGTGGTGCAGCTGCGAGCATCTGTAAGATATTCCTCGTTAGGACAAGTAAATATTTTGCTTACCTCATTACTAGATAATTCATAGACCAAAGTCTAACCCAAATTGGTGTTTCTCATCAAAACTGATAGTTGCTCTAAGATCACCGCTAAATGCATAGGTTCAAATCAATAGGTGAAATGGTAGGAACAAAAAATAATTTATCTGTTCCGAAGCTATGAGGAGTGTTCATTAACAGAAAACAGTTGGGATACCCTGATATCAGGGATTTCATATATGGTTGCCCAGTATGATTCAGACAAAACAGTAACATTTTAAATTTAGATATTCACACTCGTCGGGATTGTGAAGTTTATTAAGTTCGAATGTATCTATATACAGTTGATATACCAACAGATGAAAGGAAGGTGGTGGCATGGATGTACAGGTATTGGAAATTGTGGATTTTTTTTCAGAATGTGAAAGTTTTGGCGACTCGCAAATTTTATGTAATTGTCATCGCTTTAAGTTGCTCATCCGAGCAACAGCAGTGGTAGCAGGTTGAGGGACATTCAATTAACAGGTGTTACTGTGAAAAATCTGCATTGAGCATGGCGTCAGCCAGTGCCACTCCAAGACGCTTCCAATCTGACAAACGAAAACATTCAAGGTGCTGATGTGCGGGCGGGTTGTGGGTCCTGTCTGCCGACCGTCCGTCCGTCGTGCTTAGCAAACGGGAGATCACTGGTTCGTCGAGCCAAATCGGGATATGGCATCTGAACACACAAGCCGACACTTCGCTGTCACCGCCGAATCCGAAAGCAACTCGCACGTGCGCATCGCACACTCCGTCTAGTGTTACATGTTGGACGAGGAGTAAGGTACCATAATTCAAGGCGATATCCTCAAGTTGCAAGGGTATGATCAACGTGTGGCATCGTTGAGGGCGATTAGGTACAACAGGGCAGGGTAGGGTGACATGTGTACTTACACCAGAACACCGCGACGTAATCCTTGTCGGCCAGGACGCGCTCCAGCTGTTTGGCCGTGACCTCCTCAATGACGGGATCATGATGTGCCGCTGGGCCGCGTTTGGCCGTCACCACAGCCACGAGCAGCAGCCACGACCACCACATGCTGCCGTCCACTACTGAGAAAAGAGCAGTAGAGCATCGAGCGGCGGCAGCGTCGCGACGCCCATGCCCCACCTGGCTACCGTGTCATGCCTTGCGCTTGCCAGCCACCACCACCACCAGCCGCCGCCGATCTAAAGCTGGATCTCGTGCCGCGGTTTCCCGCTCGCGGCGCGCATTTTGTGGGGCTTCGAAGATTAGCCGTAGGACATTAGGCGTACCTACGCGACACGCATCGCATACACATATGCATAACGCCGCCGAGAAACGTAAAAATAAAAATTTTCAAACAAACAAATCGACTCGCGACCTGCTCGTCCACTTGGGCACCGCAAATAATGACATAAACATGCCGAGCTCCCAACTACAATGGCCGCTACATAAATAGTCCATTACGTTCTGGTCATTTCAAACATTTTGTTACAATTTATACTCCAAATTACTCTTTCATCATTGTTCATTCAACATTCAACCCGACAACAATCTTACCAGAAGTAATAAATACATGCATACGCTATCAAGTATTACATGTAATTTCACACTTGCAAATATACTATATCATGTTGCCAGTCATAATACGATAGGTAATTTTAGGGCATCCTGAATATCAGTTACCTTTTAATGCCTCTATAAATACCCATTATATTATCGTCCCTTTTTAGTATCCTTCCAGTTCTTTTCAAATCTATTCAAATACTTCCAAAATGGCAGAAGCCAATAAGACTTGTATAATAATTGGATGTGGCTTGGTAACATCTCACAGAATGTGTCATTATTTTGTATAAACATTGCCAAAACATATTTACTTTAAAGGTGGGATCTCTAGCGGGGCATTATTTCCTTAAGCTCGGTTACAAAGTAACCATTTACGAGAAACGAGAAGACCCGCGAACCGCTCAGCACGTTGAAGGACGATCTATCAACCTGGCAATGTCGAATCGGGGGCGGAAATCGTTGCGCTTTCTTGGCATGGAGGAAGACATTCTAAAGTTAGCCGTGCCGATGACAGGTCGCTACATACATTCCAAAACACAAAAGTGCGAATCGATTCCATATGATACCGTCACTAACCAGGTAAACATTATGAAAATATCTAGTTCTTTGAAGTTTTTTAGAAATATCTACTACTAGGGATTATACTTTCATATCAGTGCGTAAGTTAAAGCGTTGCTCGTAAATTGAAACCGCATTTTAAAAGAGATTTGGTTATATTTCATAAGTATGTGCAGTGAAGGTATTGTATATTGTATATAGGTCTGAACTATAATATTGAATAGATTTGGGAATATATCGAGTTACGAACATTTTTATTTAGTTTAGATTTAGTTATATCTGAATTCAGTCAAATAATACCTTCCTAACACATATCTGAAAATGTGGTTTGGAAAAAGTTGTAGTTACGAACACCAATTCCTATGAAGCTCCGAATGAATCAAATACAGTTATATTGGTTTTTCTTACTTCTATGCAAATATCAAAAAATTAACTTTATATTTCCGAAGGAGTTTTAGATAAGCATTATTCGTAAGTCGAAATAGCATCATAAAGCAATTGCATTTGATAATTCTGTCTATTATTTTCCTTACACATATTTTCTCATTTGGGAAATTTCTACCATGCTTTACATTTTTATATCAGTTCGTAAGTTATGAGTTCGTAACTCATAACATTTATATAAACTTCTGTAACCGTTAAATTTTCAAATTTTGATGTTTGCTTTTAGTGCTTATATTCAATCTCACGAAACCAATTGAATTTACACCTAATCAGAGCTTTCGAAAACAACGCCAACATCAAATTGTGCTTCCAGCATAAACTGGTAAAAGTTCTCCCCGACGAAGGTGTTGTTACAATACTCACGTACGTTTCGCTTATCAACATTATCTCTCTTAACCGCGCATTGCGGCATTATTTGCATTCGCGTGTTTGTTCCAGCGCGGAGAATGTGGGCTTTACAAATCAAGCTGATATAATAATAGCGGCCGACGGTGCCTATAGCGGCGTGCGAATGCAAATACAGCGCTCTGCCTGCCTTCTCGACTTTGCTCAAGCGTACATTAATCATGGCTATGTGGAATTATCTATTAGAGCCGAGGAAGGTACGAAGATGTTCAAAAATCACCTGCATATCTGGCCACGCGGCACTTTTATGATGATAGCTTTGCCAAATTTTGACAACTCTTGGACAGTCACTCTATTCATGCCTTTTGATATTTTTGACGCTTTGTGTTCTAAGGAGGATGTGGTTGAATTTTTCAAAGAGACTTTCCCGGACTTTTTAGACTATAGCAGTCCGGAGAATTTGGTTGAGGATTATTTTAGGAAGAAACCAACTTCTTTAGTATCCATTAAATGCTCCCCGTATCATTTCGGGAGGGTGGTGTTGATTGGTGATGCTGCTCATGCAATGGTGCCGTTTTATGGTCAGGGTATGAATGCTGGATTTGAGGATTGTGGGATTTTATATGAAGCACTCAAACATTTTTCGATTGATGAAGCTTTACAGGAGTATACAAAATGGCGGAGGGATGACACTCATACCATTTGTGATTTGGCTATGTATAACTATCTTGAAATGAGGGACTTGGTAGCGACGACTCGTTATCGTATGAGGAAATATTTTGATAGTTTCTTGTTCAGATTACTTCCAAATGTGTGGATCCCTTTGTATAATTCTGTATCTTTTAGTGATCTGGGCTATAAGCAATGTTGTGAAAATCGTTCTTGGCAAGATAAGGCAAGTGAAAGTTGAATTCTTATTAACACAATATGTAAAACATTATATTTTATAGATTCTTCGTAATATGTTTGTGACTATCGTTTTAATCATTCCTGTCATTGCTTTACTCATCATCATCATTACGTCTTGAAGAATTTCATGGGGAAAAGGAAATATGTTTACCTATAACATGTAATCTTATTTATATAAAATATTAATCCAATAAATATTGCATGGCTACTTTCGAAGGAAAAAGGAAAGATTTAAATATAATCTTGTAAAGGAATTTGTATAAATTCTCTAAGGTTTGCGTAGTAATAAGCATAAATTGATATCATAACAAGATCAAAGAAAGTAGGGAAGTATTCAGTGAGGTAGGTAAAATGCACTTTCTCAAGGCATTTTTGACAATTACTGATTAATATGTGTACCTGTCTTATTGGTTATACAGTTGTTGTGTTGAAAGTGTGATAAACCTATTTTGACTTCCTGGAAAATTAAGCAGTAAGTTCCGTCATGATAATAATAAAAAAATAACATACATTTTCATACGAAAAGTGAAAGTAGCTTGTGGAACTCTCAAACTTTAACTCTGGCATTCACAGTTACTTCCTTATAACTTGCTACACCTTGCATTCATGTAAGTTATAATCACAAGACTAGGGTCAGATTGTTACGTATAGATCGCCCCTGGGACGAATATTAAGCGATGCGTCATAACACAATCTATATTTTAGGTTTAAATGTTTCGAAGAAGATGATTATAAATATGAAACTCAGAGTAGCATCAAAAATACAAATAGAATTTTTTGGTAAGAAAAAGTGATATTTATTATAATATCATTATTTATTATTATTAAAATTAACTATAATAAAGATGAATTTTGGGTATTAGGAGTTTCAATAGAATGCCTGTGAATATGAAGTCTATAAGACGTCCCTGGGGCAAATATTAAGCGTTGAATGCTCTCTAAAATGACTTATAAGCTATAACAAAATCTAGTTCTGACTTTTAGAAATTTCTGGAAAATGCCTCTGAAAATCAAGTACAGCACATCTTCAAAAATTCAGTTAGGATAAGGCAAAGAAAACATATAATTAATATTTGAATATTTTATGTATAAAACCAGGAATAACCGTAAATCCGTAATAATGTAACCCTTGTGGACAAATCTAATAATACCCGTAATTGATCTATCTCTCGTTGTTATATCAATGTATGAAGTTGTATTTTCAACTGAATAATTCAGTCTTTTAATTCTATATTAATAAGAATAACCATATTTGTAACGATATACAATAACAGTAAAAATTATGTACACATTTAAAAGTATTCAAACAATGAAGGCCTACATGATTTCCAATTTCACATTATCTGCATCTTTTAGATAAGTATGCTTTTGTTCTTCAAACAAATTAAGCAAACACTGCTTGAACTTTTCGTGAATCTCATCGACTTGTTCAGGTGTGGGGTTTGTAATTTGTGGTACTTCCATTGGATGTCCAACTACAAATAAAAGAATAGTTTACTTTTTGGAATAGTTAATTTTTCGGTTACGGCACCCACAGTAAAATAATATGATTGTTTTCTCAAAATAGGAGATAAAATAAAATTGATCTACTTACCCACAGTGGTAACCGGCCTTCTCCTTGGAACTAATCCAAAATTGTACTGGAAGAAACCGCGTCCCACAGGAATCGCAGGGGCAATTCCAATATAGTTCTTAAGCCATTCCTGTAGAGTACGCACCCATGACCCTTCAGGATTATCAACCTGATCAAACACATCAGTCTCTCCAAATGAGAACACTGGGACGAGTGGTGAGCCGGCCTTCAGAGCACATTTCACAAAACCCTTCCGCTTGTTGTAGATAATCTTGTATTGACCAGGCCGACAATAGAAGGCTTCCGTTGCACCGCCCACCATCAACACGCACACATTACCCCCACCTGGTATGGTCAGCACATGTTCGATGCTCTTCGCCGAAGCCTTGCAACCGCCCAAACCAAAAACGAGTTCGCGGTAAAACGGCGCCTCGAAATGCTGACCAAGGGTCATCACCCTGGGCTCATGGTTCGGAAAGAACTCCTTATAGCCACCATAATTGGTACCGAAAGCCGCAAACGGTCCCGTACACAGCATTCCATGTGGGAAGCACGCAAACAGATAATTCCTTTTTGAATCCAACTCCATAAAAGAGACCCTCTCCAGTTTCACAGGGAAGTAGTCACGGAAGTACCTCCACCATGTCCAACTTCGCACCCATTGCGACTTCCTACCACCTTGTTCACAGGTCTGGCTATCAAGGGTCTTGACCCAGAGGATGTATAAGAGGGTTAACCACCAATAGGAAGTGAAAAGTACCAGATAAACAGAGAAGATAATCGCGATGAATCCACCGAAGGCCATTGTGAAGAACCAGCATCCTGCTGCTAGGGTTTGTAGACGTCTTTTTAGTGGTATGTTTATTGGAGCCCAGTGGATTCCAAAGAGCTCCATTGCGCTACAAAACGAGACTGGTTAATATCACTAATTTATTGAAGTATTTTCGGGCGTAAGTTTATTATCTGCGTGTAATAAACATTACAATCACTTTTTATTGTCATTGTTCGGTGTTTGTAACCATTTGAATGAACCACAGAGTGACAAACAAAATCGCGATACACAAATCACACGAGAGTGGAGCATTTGTGAGTTCAAACTTATTTTTAGAATGAACTAAATTGCAGAAAGTTGATACCTGACGTTAAATTCACATGGTGATTTTAGTAGCAGATTTTTAGTTCACTTTTGTCAAGTTTGGAACATTATTTATAACAATTCATTCCATTCCTATTCCTATTTTTTGTACTACTTAGAAATCATGTATAAATAGTTATATAACGCTATGGATATGACCAAAGAAAATTATTACATAGAATTTTATGATTAACAAACATTAGGAATCTCAATATTTGAAACAGATAAATCTACCCGCATGCATTCATTATGAAATTCCGGTTTGACTTGTTCCCCTTGCAATAAGTGCAGTTCAAACTTCCAATCGAAAGTACGAAGGGTTCTTTTTTGCTTTTCTCTATGCAAAACCACAAAAACGCTACATCGAGGGTCGATGTTTGATGATAAAGAACTGATGACTTACCTTGAACTCAAACTTTGTTCCGTATTTTGTTCTTTTCTTTAATTTTTTAAGTTTTGAATGTTAAGCACGAGTATCGAGTTTCTGGACGAGCTTTAAAGAGTTTAATTGCACATGTGTGATTTTACTGTTAGTTCTCGGGACGATAATGTTAGGCTGCGAATACGAATTCGCATGAGATGGCAAACCGCGATGGACAGTGCGACGACGACGTCTTCACGCGCTCGCGGTCTTGCGCGCAACATCGCGTCGTGTGTATTTTAAAATTATGTACGCGTGCCGCGGCGGATACACTACGTTGGTAGCCTGAAGCCCCACTCTCGAAGCAAGCGCACACATACACGCATATGTGTCTGCGAACCCAGATAATCATTGTATGAAATGGCTAGGTAGATATTGTGTGAAGATACATTCACGCATAGAAATTGGTAGTGCGAGTAATTATTCCCGATGTTTCGTCTCTTATGGTTCGTTTCCTTTAATTCGTTGACTGAGATTCAAAGATTCGTAGTTTATATTCAATTAGATTCAAGGTTTCAGACAAGGGAACTTTCTAGAGAGAACTTAAGAACTTGATATCTAAAATAATCTTGTCGATTTAGTGGTATGCTGTGAGACATATCTTCCTGAGAGCATTGTGGTTGGATAATCTCGATCTTGATATATGAAGACCTTTCAAATTTATTGTTATTCTAAATAGTCTGAATGCAAAGAAAGGAACGTGTATTGTTCACTGCTTTTTGAACACATGTGTTGGTCTATGAATTGGTCCATTCTGAAATGTTTTTTTCGAATTTGCGCTATCATTTCCAGGGAATTCTGTGACTTTATCATATGTTACTACTGGTGTACTACATGATGGTCCGCCAGTTGTTCTCGGTCCGTACAAGCTGCGCTACTGCGGTTTCCATTGAAAAGCACTCGTTGAGTTCTTGTTCTGCAGGGGTTTTCCTTCTTTCACCTCGGACCCAGGAAGGTTCTCAAGAATGTCAGTTTCTCCACAGTACATACCGATACCGATTTGGAACAACTGACCAAAGCAGTCATGTCTAGACATGAATTGAGTCAGACAGTGGTTTGTTTCCCCTTGTCTTCTGTCAAGTTTGGCTGATGTTGGGGCGAGCCTACGGATCCATTAGCCACTGATTCCTGTAGTACCTGTTACAGATCAAATTTGCTTTCTGACCCAATATTTCTGGACTCATAGCTTTTAAATGAACATTTGTTCCCTTCAGTTTCTGGTAACGGTTTTCGCAAGTTAGTGTGGGTTCTAATATGTTCGTATCTCTGAACTTATACTTATGTCAAAGCTATGATTACAACATTTCAAAATCAGAATGACCGGAACAATGATCTGAATACTGATCAGAATGATCTAGCCGATGATCAGAATGATCTCCCAATTAGTGAGAACCAAATATCACACTTATGTTTAGTGCGTTTGAATTCAAATACGAGGTATCAGAGACGAAACATCAGAATCAAACCATTGACAATCAATCTTGAAACGTATACAAGTACTGGACAAACACAATGAGACAGTCTTTACTTGAAACTTCATAAACGTATTGAGTTGGTTTCTGTCGATAATATTTCCACTTGACGTACAAAATCCACTAGTTTAAAATATAAATGTAATTGTGTCATTGTCTACACGATCATTACCTACAATCAGGAGCATGCAAATATTCACGGCGTGTGCGCATAAATGCGTGTTAAATAATTAACTACTATTAGATACATTGGCAGAAATAGACCAAGCAAATAGGCTTAAAATGCACTTTTTAAATAGTCCGTTGATGTTTTGCTCTAATTGTGAAAAGACTGCAATTGAACACTCTTATCGATTTATATAAATATTCATTTATGTTTTTACTTACTACAGCTAGTTAATGACATAATAAGTTAATATCTTAAAATGTTCATAGTCTAGTCAGTTTTTTATCAATTATACTTAAATATACAGCTGCATTGAATAACAAAGTTATTTTATGTCCATTTTAGCATTTTTATACAATTTGCATTCAATTTCAATAAAATTATAGCAATTAAATAATATAAAATGATGATATGTCGAAAATATAATTATTGTAACCAATTTCACGTTAATAGCATAATATATGAGCATACATTTTTACGAAAAGAAATAAAAATAACAATTTGATATAAACTCTAATAACAATAAACTTGATGTAACAGAAGATTTTGTGCAGAACAACAACACTAATGTTTACTAGTGTAGTCAATTAGCATAATCATAAATCACAGGTCAACTTTTAGTATTGAATGAAAATTTACACAGATTAGAATGCAAATTATTCCTGAGTTTCGAAATAGACGTAATAGATATGTTAAATAAAATTTCCACGTTTCTTCTTAATTGTAATTATTCTGAACGCATGCTTCAAGTTTTTTTTTTTAATACGGATATCTTTCATAGAATTAGTAATATAAAGAGAAACTTACCATACTATTGTGTCCAGGATCATCTTGATATAATCAACCAGAAATTACTATAATTTTGTATAATTCAATTTATAGAATTATATTAATCCTGTGGCAATCCGATTTGGGTGGAAACCATGCAGTGATTCGATTCAATGGAGTCGAAAATGAAGTGTGCATTTATTTTCTGCCGGTACACGAATCAAAACACGTACATTGCAACGTCGACTTTGGTTACACCTGATAAACTTGTTTGTGATAAGATTAGGATCATCGAATTTTGGTTCTGGTTGATTGTAATACAAGTACTAACTCTATTAAAATAATTGTAGCATATTTTGATATAGAGTATGTTTGATAATTCATAAATTAACCATAGAGAATTTTATATAAGGATTAACAATGATAATGTTTCTATTGATGTAGTTCAGAGTTTAAAAACATTAAACTTGGAAATATAGTTATGACTAATACACTAGCGAATGAATCAAACATAGTATAATAAATTTATGCTAGTGATTGCATAATGATTGCGGTTTTATATCGTTTATTTTTATTTGAAAAAATAAATTTGTTCATTGGGAGGCCTACCTCATGTTTGGTAAATGAAAATGAAGTGTATAAAAAGAATTGCTTTATTTGATTTCTGAACTTTTTATGAAATAAGACTGATAATTTTTAAGCAAGTTTATGTTTATCCGTTGATGGATTTATGACTTCTATACATGTTCTAATTGGTTTTCGTTTTTCTCCATTTCATCTTACCTACTTTTCGTTAGGGAGATTCGTTATCTCCACAACGCTTGTAAAAGTTTGTGAAGCCCGGCCAGTTTAATTACCCTGGCTTTGGGCAAACTAGCAACACTATCTCTTTTTAACTACATTCGTTAGACAAGGGTAGGCATAGATGCCCAAAGCTGAAGTCGCCGATGTGAAGGACGCCTTAGAGTTGCTAAGCGCACTCGTTAAAAGTCTTTGTTACCCAATGGGTTATGTGGTAGCACCCTCGAATTTTAGCGTAAAATAGCCTTATACCTATTAATCTGCCATGACATTGAATATTTAGTATATTATTTATTTAGTATATAATTTTCTCTCTATCTCTCCCTTTATTACGAATTCTTTGTCTCATTATGTTTGTTACGCAATTAATTCACGTGTAAACCGCATCAGTTTACCGTGACTTTTGTGTAATTAACCTTGGCGAATTAACTATAAAAAAAAAACAAGCTCATCCCATTTTTTTTTTCTATTCAACTCCTCTTTTAAACTTTATTATTCCTGCAAACGTATTATCAATATGAAGTTCATCATTGCAACACTTCTCATTTGCGGTAATAACAGTTACTGGGTAATTTAAAGTTATATCTATATTATTTTCTTAATAGGCGTCGTTTTGACGTTCGTTAGTGGATTACCAGGCTCATGTGATCGGCCATGTCCTGCTATCCATTCGCCGGTTTGTGCGAAAAATGCGAAAGGAGAACGATTGGAATTCACAAATTCTTGCATGTTAGGAATTCACAATTGCAAGGCTCCACATGATCGTAATATGCTAGATTTACTTATTAATTTATCGATAAAGTATTCCTTATACATTTTTAGAGTATACACATGAAAAATCTGCATCTTGTTATGAGGATCCAATTAAAAATTGATAAGAAGCTAAATGGTAATAATATTAAAACTACCCAAACCAAGTTAATTTAAATTTTTTTCTAGATCAAGGGGAGGGTCCACATGTTAAATGTTAAATTTTGTGCGAGCCGGCAACATTTTTTAACATATTATTGGCCCACTGATTAAAAACGTTGCTGATTCCTGCTTTCAATAATTTTAAAATACGTGATGTTAAAATATTTGTTTTTGATTGAAGCTACAATATTCTTTCGGAAACCTGTAGTAAAATGATTTATAGAATTATATAAAATTGTAAACTCAATAATAATTGTAGTATAATAAACGTAGGTACCACGTCGGAGAGACCTTAAAGGGTCGATAGTCAATAAAATATATGAATTATTATTTGAATTATGTCTGGAAAACGTGGTTTTCTCACAGGAACACGAAATAACTACTCGTAGCTAATGTCTCTAGTACTTAATTTAATATTTAAAATATTTCCTCCGTAGGTTATTACCTAACAATATGTTTATTAACTAATTGTAAGATTAATATTCGTGTCTTTCTTCAATAATGTACTTACAAGGAGAGTGTTCCAATTGTCCAACACCAAATTGAATGAAACTTTTTGTACGTGTAGTACATATATAGAAATAATTTGTGTTAACGGGATTTTATGCCGTTTTGAGCCATTTGCTCAAAAATAATTTTCAAAGTTTGCCAGATATTAATTATTGTTTTTACAGCACGTTTAGCTAAATCGTTTACGTGGTGTAATCGGTAGAGTGATCCAGGGTTTGGGGTTCAAATTTTGCCTGCGAATTTTTTCAAATTATATATTTAACAAATAATTACATAACAATAAATACATATATAAATGCGAATCACGCAAGTAATTCAATATTAAGAAAACCATATCTTTGATTACAGTAATTGCATAACGCATGGAACAATCAATTCCTCAATAGAGCCCAGTGTAATTGATATAAAAAGGCCATTATTTTCAAATATGCCAGGTATGCAGCAAAACTTTCAGAAGACAGAGATATAACAATATTTATAAAGAGAATGAGGTATGTTCTTGTGCAGATACATTAAAAATACATGTTCATTCAAAACTGCCGCTAAAATGTGCAGTATGCAGAATCAGTTGGTGCTTTAAATGTTTCAATGGCACAAAATAGTGCGCAATTATGTGTTATTCTTGTGTTATTTATTGTTATATTATTATTTGTTAAATAAATAATTTGAAAAGAAAAAAAAGGTCGCAGGCAAAATACGAATCCGCGAAACTTGGATCAACGATTCTAACGATTACACCACCGGCACGTGCTAGCGATACACCGACACGAGCTGTTAAAGCAATAAATACCAAGATCCATTTGCGAAAATTATTATTGAGCAAACGGCTCAAAACGGCAGAAAATCCCGTTAACACAAGTTGTTTCTATATATGTACTACACGTACAAAAAGTTCCATTCAATTTGGTGTTTGACAATTGGAACACTCTCCTTGTTAGTAATGTAATACTTCTACATATAAATCACATCAGTTCAATGTGACGTAATTAATATGTTACGTAATTAACGAATTGCAAATCTCCACCTGGACAATCAGCATCTTTTTATGATAATATTATTATTTTACTTGTTCGGTTACGAAAATAAAGTCAGATGCTGTTTCTTCATGTCGAGTATTTTCAAGAAAAAGTTATAATTGAATGTTTAAACTAAAAATACATTCTTCGAAATAAACAAACGATGTTGCGCGAAAAACGCGTGTAGAGTTCGGAAAACGGAAAATACTGCTTAAATATTCCATCAATCGACTTGAAATTTAGGAATAATTTATCTATACATTAAGTCTATTTACAAACAACTTTATTAACTGGTTAATAAGGTACCCCCTGAGTCATAGTCAAAATTAACTCGCTAAACTAATATTAATATTCTTGTCTCACTGTTATATCAATATTTATTAATCGCAAACATTATATGCTTACCACCAGTTTACTGTGAATATTTTGTGTAATTAACCTTGATCATGAGTATAAAATCCAGTTGCTAATTCAATCTATCAATTACTCTTCAAAGCAACGTCAAAGCAACAAGATGAAACTCATTATTGCCTCACTCCTCATCAGTGGTAATACAACGAAATTACTTACTACATAATTATTGTTTTTTTTTTAACTAATCTGACGTTAATCTAATAGCGTTCGTACTCATGTACGTTGAAGCTGATGGTCCTGATCCTTGCCTTAAAGCATGCCCAGCTATATATTTACCAGTTTGTGGGAAAAATGCTAAAGGCGAACATCAAGAATTTGGCAGTTCTTGTGCTCTTGAAGTTCATAATTGTCAGAATCCAAACGAACGTAATAGTAAAATCAAAAAATAACTGAATATTATACTAAAATTTTATTATTCTTACAGAGTATACCCAAGAGAAAGCAACTGCTTGTTAACAATCATCAGAATCTAATACAATTCGGACTGCTCCCCATTAAATTTTTAAATGTTTTGATAGTGAACTAACTAATAAAGAATAATAGAAGCATTAATATCACTTTTATGAATACCTACCCAGAAATAAAATTGAATCAGACATCAATTTGAAAGTTTAGTGAACTTCCAATTTAAAACTAGTTTCATCATAATTGCATTTATCGTGGTAAGTTTGATGATATTACCTTAATAGATTCATAATTGCGTCGGTCGGAAAATATAAATTGCCTCACATAATTGGACGTTAGGTAAATTGGTATATTTGTGGTCAAATCGTGCAACAATGAAGACTATTCTGGTTTTTGGATTTGGTAAATATATACCATAACAATTTTCTATGCATTCTTATTTTATTGTTGCTATTTCAGTGGTTATTATTGGTATGATGATGATAAATTGTGAAGCAGTTTGTCCAAGTCTTTGTACTCAACAATATGACCCAATTTGTGCCCGTAATGATGCAGGAGAAAAGAAACTTTATCGAAATCCTTGTATGCTAGCTATGGAGAACTGTCCATTGGGTTTGGAAAAAAGTATGTTGGAATAATTTGTAGTTTCTAAACAGTTTTAATATGATATTTTATGTTTTAGAATTTATACCGTTTAAAAAAGGAAGATGTTAAATGTAATATTTTTGAGTTATTTGGAAGTATTAATTAACTTAAATAAAATGGATAAATCCAACTTGTTCAACTTATTTCACCCTGCCTTTATTTTTTTTGCACAAACTTATCAGTTGAGTATTCATTTTTACGATAATTCTGGCGTCTGATAGGTATTCAAAGTTGTCCCTGAGACGAGTTTTCAACGATGACGGACCTAGAACCGATTTTTAATCTTTATTCCGTAATACGGATGATTCTAGAGCAATTCTGGTTAAATCTTTGTATGTTTGATGATAATACCTTTTTGGATTCATAATTGCGACGCCTCTCATAATTGAACATTATGAAAATTGGCATATTTATGGTCAAACCGAGTAACAATGAAGGCAATTCTTGTTTTGGATTTGGTCCATAATTTTTTTTACATTTTTTTAAATTGTATTATTGCTATTTAAGTAATTATTATTTGTATACCATGCACTTTTTCAGATATTTGGTGGTATTAATAAAATAAAATTGATAAATTCGAATTATTCAAATCTTTTCACCACGACATAGGTTGTATCCTGTAACTTCTAAGGACGAGTATTAATTTTTACAACAATTAAAGAGTCTAATGAGTATTCATAGTTGTCTAAAAGGTCTCAAATCAGATTTTTCATCCTTATTCCGCAATACAAATGATTTGCATTGCTTTCCTGTAATTTGACAAGTTTCGTATTAATTTTACGATAATCCTAGAATTTTAGGTATTTGTCTCAGGAACGAGTTTTCATTTCTGATGCTAGAACTAATTGTAAGTGTAGGTGCATTCTGTAAATCTGAAGGTTTCTGAAAAACACTTATTAAAACTTCAATTTTTAGCTTTCAACATCAACATCATTATAAGGAGTTTGTATCTAACTAATTGTAAGTTTATTCCGGAGACATTCATGACTAGTTAGACTACAGGTTGAAGGATTTACAGTTATCCTTTAGAGTCTGAAAATGTCCCTGAATATTAGGAAAATCCTAAAAACCTCTTTACTTCCTTTTGAATGCAAGAACGCTGAAGGATGAAATGACAATGTATTACAACTCTTGTAATGCTTTACAAACATGTTAATAAACACTTAACATCAGAACTGTTTGACAGGTGCTAATAATATATCTAATTGATTTATATTTAAAAATATTTAGTACGTGTTAAGCCGATAGAAACACGTTTCAAACGAAAAATAAAATAGAAACGCCAGTTATTGGCTCAAATTGCAACATTTTGACACATGAAAAGTTGATAAGCAAATTACCGACGCCCTGCAAAATATTCAAACGGGAGTGAATCGTTTATCACTTGTACGTTGTCATGTCGCAGATATTCGCAATCACTCCAGAATATACGTAACCTTACGCGAAGGCGATAAAGCACCGCACGTCTCATTATTTAACACCTTTATACTTGTCGAAACATGAGTTTATAAATCGGTGCGTTCCGCTGAAATGTCATTAATTTGCGAAAATCAACTAAACGTTCTTCTTGGTAAAGTTTTTCAAACTCATTTTGTAACAAAATGAAGGCAGTTATTGTGATTTCTCTACTGAGTAAGTTTTTAAATTCTACAATTATATTGGTTTATAAAGAAAGTGCGTTTCTAATTGAGGAAAAATATCTTATTGTTAGTTTTCATTGGATTAATCAGTGATGGTAGTTTTACGTGTGACTTTGGCTGTGTTCATATGAAAGGCCCGATCTGCGCAGAAGACATCGATGGTAATTACCTAATCTTCGACAACGAATGTAAGATGAGTTTGGCAAATTGCAAGAATCATACCAAAGGTAAACACGTGAAATGCACATTTTAAGATTAAATCATTTTTTAATTCATTCGAATTATTTTACAGGCTACACACAAGTGAATAGCACGTTGTGTGAGGATTATTAAAATCGTTGCAGCTATGAATCTACCATAATTAACTTTTTGCATGATACTATTACAATTAGATGTAATATTGTGATATTACGAAAGACGCACGCTTCCACCACCAGGACATTCTCCTTTCGAGAGGATCTTGAAGTCTGTAAAATGGTTAATAATAAATGTACAAATTAATTTAGTTTGGTGTTGTTTAACTTACGTTTTTCCTGCTCGCAATTGTAATTGGTTAAGACGCATTCATTACCGAAGGTAATTGGTTTGGCTACCTCATCTCCACCACAAACGGGTGTATACGAATCGTCGCAGGTTTTTAAGCATGGCTTTGCTTTTAAGGCTGCTTTAGTTGAGCCTTTTGCGGGGGATGCTGCTGCATAAGCTAGCAGCACTACTGAAAATTGGAACTATTTTAGTTATTTTGTGTAACGGACTTGAAGCAGTTGAGCGATCGGAGAAGTGGTTAGAGAGGATACTGAATGAAGGAATGCAGTGGAAGAAATGGGTAGGTGCTTAAAATGTCAGGTAGAGGATCAGGAGAGGCATGGAAAGATTAAGGGATGCAGATATAATCTGGGCTATAAGGAGTTCCACGTAATCGGGACGGTACCGCAATATCTTGAGAGTAGAGATACTGGAAGAAGCAGTAGGGAAGAACACAAAGGGCGCTGAAAAAAAGGTTGTGTGAGGCAGGGAAAGGAGTAGAATAGATACGGAGGGTGTTTCGGGAGAAAAAAGAAAGAGGCGTACACAACAACAAAATTGAACGTAGTAAATATTGCAGCATCAATTTTAAAACATCCATGATTATAAATTTAAGAAATGATTTGATTTTTGTTAGATCTTAAGTCCATCAGCAACAATTTTATCAATTTGATAAAATAACGCCTAATTTAACTCTTTATAGATTAAATTTAAATTAACCCGACCATATGCCTATTCATAATGTCAAATATACTTTCCATTTCAACATCACTTATTACGTCGTAGGTACGTGTGAATCCCAAGGCGCCACATTGAATCCTAAGACGCCATTCGCATTACTTCGCGGGTTTAGATGCCATTCTTTAGGAATTGTCCGTAATAAATGATTAAGCCTAGTCTACTGTATATAGCAATTTGAAGAATATATGTCAGAATGATGAAAAATCAATAAAACTCGTCATAAAATTTGATATCTAATCCAAAAAGTAGCTGTACCATTTATTATTGATACCAAACGTTTTAAAATCACAAAATGTATATAAATAAAAAGTAGAAAAGTTAAAATTTTAAAATCATAAGTTTAGTTTGAAGTCTTGTTGATTTCAAATATATTCCTAACACCAATTCTTGAGTTATTTAAGACATCCACATCTTATTAGTTAGAAAATTATAAAATATATCTTTTAAATTGACGAAAATAATGGTAGAAAAATTACTATTCGTCGTAAAGTCCTTATCTAAATGTTCATCCAACCTATCTCTAAAAATATCTATGCCAACAAATATTAATAAGACGTTTCGATACCAAAAAGTATCGATTTTTGTAAACACAAGTTTCCCAAGTTTAAATATCATTATTTCAACATATTTCCATACAAAAACATGTCATGTCATAAAAATTTTTAAAATCTTTGTGATGTTAAATTAATGTACTACGCATTAAATGCATTAAAATAATTCTTAAAATGTTTTGTTAAAGTTAGTAATACATTCCCTATTGTTAAAATATATACAAATCACTTTAGAATAAACGACCATGACGTGATTTGTAAATTATCTAGTACATGGTAATTCCTCTTTTACGTATACCTATTTTTGTGCTCTGCAATTATCAATTTACGCAAAACAATTTTTGGAATCTGTCAATTGCTTACCTGCGAAAACAACTATGATTTTCATATCGCCTTCTGAAATTATGCGATTAAAATTAATACATTACAAGAACACACAACTAAAGAAGTCAAACTCGAAATGTAACGTTTCTGACCGGTCCAATTCATGTTATATAAACCGGTGGCCCCCACCTTGGCAAATTCTCGACTCATCACTTGTAATCGCCGTAATTACCGCATTGAACTGATGTTATTATGCGACATAAATCCACATTTAAATGATTGCAGTACGGAGAAGGAAGTTGTGTCAGCTTATTATTTGTATGGCGCGTCAATAGTTAACAATGGCAAATAATCACCATTTTAGCTAAACTCATTCAACATGTTTGCAAATATTACCTCCATTCGCATTATTTGCCAAAGATTACCGTTATATCAGGATTTGCATGTCAAATTTGGTTGTACAGATTTCTTTTAACCATAAATGGCTAAAAATAAACAAAACGAAGATATGGTTGTAGTCCATTGCGACCTGTCAAGGTTACTGAGTAAATTGCGCACAATACACTTAAACTTTGCTTATCAGATGAACACGTTTTTATGATCTTGAATTACAAAGAAAAATGTTTGAGGTCATCTTATGGTCATCTGGCTCAGGCTCTTGCTTAATTATTTTATTATGTTGTCGCTTACAATTAACGAGGTGGGTATGAAGCAATTTGTGTACAAGATTTTTCACACGTAAACCGGTAATATTTGTGGTAATTACCATGAAAACCTTGCCAATCGTGTAAAAAAGGCGAATTGATTGCTTAATATAAGGCATTAGTGGTTATCCACGATAGGTTCATATCTCACAGATTGTGCGAATTACAAGGCGGGATTAATTCATCTCTGCGCGTGGTTCGACTGGCACGAAATCGTTTAATATTTAATCGGTTACCGGTCAGATCACTGCATAACTCATTCAGCGTTCAATAGTGACAGAATGTATCGGTTTTTGCTCCTCTTTGCTGGCTGTTTTCTCGGCGCATATTGTGCCGGTTTGAACGAGGAGTTCACCTGGACTAGAATCAATTATGTCTGGCCAACTCCGTCGAGGTTTGGTGGTGGTCGAGGATATCGTCCTCATACGCCGCCCTATCAGGGTGATGGATCGGGTACAGTTGAGGAGAAACTTCATAAACTTCCTGGGATGGATTTTGCGTTTCCGGGCAGTGTAAATACGGATAGGAATCAGAAGAAAACGACGACTGAAGCGTCAGTTCCAACTTCAACTACTACAGCTTCAACTACTGCCGAAGAAGAGGGCTTCAAAAATGTTGAATATATTTATCGTAAGTAGAAACGCGTGCGCCAATTATTAGATTAGTGGAGTCCCAGTTTGTTAATCAGTTTCTATCATTATAGTATAATCAAGAGTCACAGTTCATGTTTGATTTGCTGTTCTGAATTAGGATACGGATGTGTTTTGTTTGACGTCCAAAAAGTAATTACATGAAAAAAATAAATCATTACAATTGATCCTAAAGTGATTCTATAGAAGTTATCCTTGGATTTACTTTTTCGATCTAACAATAATAAAAAAGGAACATAAATTATTTTTGTAATTAACTATCTTTTTTATGAATTCCTCTTGAAAATAAATAATAAGATTAAAAAAAAATGAAAAACAAGTAACTTTTTGAAACTCTTTATTGTGTATTCAGGAATATGTGTCCCAGTTCACTTATTTTGAATTGATTAATATTTTACAGTAATTTTATTGCCTTTGAATTTAAATGAATGCATTTTGCAGTTGTAGATTAATAAGTATTTCATTATCACAGATAGACTTAATTACTTGCAATCACATTTTGCAACTCCTTTCAATTACCCTTGATTGGATTTTTATAGAAAACAACATTCCAATGGGTGCAAACCGATGGCAGGATAAATTATTCATAACGGTACCAAGACGAAGAAATGGCGTACCATCAACACTAAACTACGTCTCTATGAACAGTCCTGCTAAGCATAACGTCCCCCTGACACCGTATCCAAACTGGGATGTAAACCAATTGGATGCACCTGCTTCAGATCGACTTGTCTCGATCTATCGTGTGGCGGTTGATCCCTGCGATCGATTATGGGCTATCGATACCGGCATTATCGAAATTCCTGGTTGGCCTTTAATTCTATTATTCTTTACTTCTTATAGGCCTTTCATAAGTAATTCTAATGAATTTATATCTTAGGAAACCGTAATGATGTTCAACCACAGTCCATTGTTATCTTCGATCTAAAGACTGATAAGATGATCAAACGTTACCAACTCAAGGATTCTGATCTGAGGCCTCCAACGATATTGGCTTTTATTCAGGTTGATGTTACCGCTGATACTTGTGATAACGCGTATGCGTATTTGCCAGATTTGGCGGGGTATGGGTTGATTGTCTACAGTTTGAAGAATGATGACTCTTGGCGGGTTAACCATAATTATTTCTACCTGGAACCTTCTGCTGGTGAATTTAATATTGGCGGGCAGCGGTTCCAATGGAACGATGGTGTCTTCAGCGTTGCTCTGTCAGGGATTAAGAATGATGGAAGTCGTGATTTGTTCTTTCACTCCATGGCTGGTACGCATCTGTATAAGGTCTCTACGCATCTTCTGAGGAATGATACCATGGCAACACGATCATATCATGGGGAAGATTTTCAGGTAATTTAATCAGGGGAAAATGAGAATATGTGGTACAAAGGAAAACGGGACGGGGGAAATGAGATATAGTTCAGGCGTTGTAGCGGAGAGGAGTAATATTGATACAGGGAAAAATTGGGAATGATAGATTAAAAAATGAAGTAGAATATTATGAAAATGAGATAGGGATAAAACTCAACACGCAAAAATAACCAAAAATGGAACACATAAAAGGAAAAAATAATATATGTAAAAGGTAGAAAGATGGAAGATGATTTTTAATAAATTGCAATTTTAGGATTTGGGTAACCGAGGAGAATTGGCCCAAACATCAGCCACAGACCTCCACAAACCATCAGGAGTCCTCTTTCTAAGTTTAGTCAATCAGAATGCTCTGGGCTGTTGGAACACCCACAAACCATTCGCCAAGGAGAACTTTGATATAGTTCAGAAGAATGATGAAAAGATGATCTATCCCTGTGACCTGAAAGTTTATAAAGACGATGTCATCTTACTAACAAACAACATGCCCATATTCCTGTACAGTACTCTAAATTACGATGAAATCAATTTCAGAGTTTGGATGAATTCTGTAGATAATGCTGTGAGTGGCACAAAATGTGGTCCCCGAAGGGGTGGAAGACCAACCTATGGAAAATACTAATTTTTTTTCAAAAAAGGCCCTTTTTGAACATTGAATTATCATTTAGTTTAACAATTGCAGTAATATTGCAAGGAATGAAAGAAAGGATAATAAATTTGTCTCTTAATTATTTATGAAAAATTGCATAAAAGTTTGATTTATTTAAAAAAAAATACCAAGGCAACCAGTCAAACACTATAACCTGTTCATTTTGACATTGTGAAGTTTTACAAATATAAACACATCAAATACGTTCATTATTACTTTATTTTTTACAAAGTATCGGCTATAGAAGCATGTAAACCTTCTAACTGCAACGACGAATAATTAACTCATCGTTTCATAGGAAAATATAGCAATTATACTTGAAAATTACACCTTTAAGTTCGATTATTTTAAAGATATACGACACGATTCTAACCTCAAACAATGAATGCAAGGAAAAGAAGTGGTTCCTGGTCGAAAAAACAACTCAAAGGTAAAGTTGTACAAATCTACGAGTCTCTGCTTAAGGGTGAAGAGTTAGCCAAAAACAATCCTACGTTTTGGGATGAATTATTTCTGATTAAACCAAAATTATTGCACCTTGAGAGTGAGTTACTTCGCCTGACGCCTGAACAACTTACAATCGCCAAGGAAAATATCAATGCTCTTTTTGCACAATGCATAGAAGCGTTAAATCACGAGAAGCATATCTGTGTAGTTATTGCCATGCAGACATTATGCGTACTCGTACATTCGATATATAAGAAAACAAGCAACGAACCTGGTTTTGATGTAATCAGTCTGTTGATGGGCGTGCAGAATGCTGAAGAACGTATGCAAAAACTCCTCAATCATTGTCATTTCTTCCTGGCTGGTGAGTACCCGAACAGTTTAAAAGGTCTATGCCTGAAATTACTGCTGGTTTTTGTCACTGGGACCGAAAATGTGAATCAAAACACGTTGATTGAGTACATAATGCTGGCGCCACTATTTGAGAGTATGATTCAGTTGCTTGGCGAGGCTGCAACGAGGCAAATTCACGGACATGATGTCGTCCTCCTCCTCACTTTGTTGGTAAACTATAGAAAGCATGAGTCTGCCAATCCATATATTGTAAAATTGTCGATTATTGACGATGAATTGGCGTTGAATGGCTACGGGCAAGTTATCACAGCATCGCTGACGGAATTCTGCAAGCAGTTTGTTAATCAACAGGCGGAGGCGCAGAATTCCTCGTGGTTGTCGACACTGTCGACTTTTACAACCCGTGTTGGAAGTATGTTCATCTCGGAGGAGGAAGGCATGAGGAATCAGAAGATTAAAGCGAATAATGCACTGCTTTTGGCGCTCTATGAAGCGATTCATCTCAATCGTAATTTTATCACGACTTTGGCACAAATGCAGACTGATACTAGCTCGCCACCGTCACCGAGTAACACGCTGAATTCGGGACCCACGCCGGATCTTACGAATGTGCCTGTGATTGATGTGAATGCTCAACCCTCGAATTTGTTAGTCACCTTTTTTCAATATTGGTAAGTTTTTGATGTTTGGTGTTTTTTAGAGAAATTAGAACGTTTTTCTGGGGATATATCAGCATTTTTTAATTAATATTTTCTGCGTTTGCCTTGATTCGGAGGTTTCCAAAGTATGCGTTGACGTAACCAACTTTTTTTCAATTTTAACCTCGTCTCCATTTATTTAGTTGGTTATACTGTTTTTGTCAACTTGCCATGGTAAAGTTTTAAGGAAAATGTCAAATATTTTAGGTTAAATAACATACCTATAACGTTTAAATAAATGGGCCAGACACTTTTTCCTAAATCAATTGACTGAATTTGTCCGTTTACCCGTAGACAATCACAAAAGTCACTAAATACACAGATATCACTAATCCTTAACCTAAAATCTCATATTTTAACCTTTAGCCAATGTTCCTATAACTTTAAGATATTTTACGTTTAACTATCATGAGGTATTATCTTTTATAGGTTGAAAATTTAAGTATATTGTTAAATATATTTTTTATAGGTTATAGGTCCTAACCTAAGTTGAGACAAAATCAGTTTTAAACATTCTCAACTTATATAGACATAATGACATCTGATTAGCAAAATCCCTTTATAATGTTAGGTTAGTTTGGTTACATATGATAAAACACGAACATGATATAACCTAATAGGTTTATTCTTTCCTAGTCGTTAAAACGTATTCATTTATCTATTACGTAATTTCATACGAAAACCTTATCAAATTCTTCATATTAATTAACCTAACATAAGCAAAGGGTAAAAAGAAACTTATTTTAACCTAACCTTCTTATAGTTACTACTCCGAGGTGTTTATAAATATTTTTTTGATGTTCATGTAAAAAAATAAGTTTATGATTTAATTCTAGTCACTACTAGTATTTTTAATCATAACCTATCCCATCCTAATCTAACATATTTTTTTATCTATTCATTATATTTAATTTGAGAATTCTTTTACATAACCTTAAATAAATGTGGTTAAGTGCTAAGAGAATGAAACAATTTTTTATTGTAAAATATGATTATTTAATTGTTAAAGCTCGATTGTAATGCAAGACACGAAAACGGATTCCGGCACAAACACAGTGAAGCTGTGCTTTATCATCCTCAGCTGCATCGCTGAAGATCAATACGCGAATTCGCTGATGCACGACGTGAGTCTGACGTTCAAAGTGCAATTGCACAGGATGCCGATGAGACATCAGAAGCCGAACACAAAAGCTGTGTCGCCGCAACCACTTGTCGCCATCCTTTTAGGTAGGCGTACTTTCGAAAGAAAAGCACTGATGCATTCAGTGCAAATATAATAACTTATATCCTTCGTAGATCTTCTCGTCGAATTCATCGTTAGCCACAAAATGAAGAAGCTGCCTCTCGAACTGTACATGTTGGCGATTGGCGTTATCCATAGGCTGCTCGTCTATCAGAAACGCTGTCGCGTTCGTATCAATTACAAGTGGATCGATCTGTGGGAGAGCTTAACGTCGTTGATTAAATATCTGATACAAAACGAGAGCACCTTAACGAAGAAGATGAATATTTTTGATTTGTGCCTACGTATCGTCAATATTTTGAACTTTTTTATTACGTATGGTGATACGTTTTTGCCAACACCCGGCAGCTATGATGAACTATATTATGAATTGATACGGAATTCGGATATTTTTACGAATTTGGATGCAATGTGTAGGTTGTTTTAATTGGATTTTCTTTTCACTTTGTCTAGAGTATACATAATTCAATTATTATTTCATCGGAAATCGATCAAATCGAAATTATGCTAATTCATTGATTTATTTTCTTCGATTATATCCTCGAAATGCTCATAAAATACTTGAATGTTTTCCTTTATCGAAAGTACACTTAATCGAATGATCGATCGATGAACTAATCGAAAGTTTACTGAATTTAACGGCCATTTTATCGCAATATTCCAAATTCACAGATTCCTTTTTCACTTTGCCAAAAGAACACTTCATCTAATTATCGTTTTATTGATAGTTCATTTTATCGAAGGGTCACTTCATCGAATGGTTACATCTTCCAAATTCTCTTAGATTCCTTGCAAAATATTTTCCTCCATTTGAAATTACACTTAACCAAATTATCGTTTCATTCAAGAAGCGGTCATTTCATCGAAATGCTCCTAAATCTATATGTTACAACACAACTCTTCGATGTACAATTTTTTAGCAACTTTAAAATAGTCCGTTTTTGTTTCATTCAAATTTCGATGAAATGACCGATTTTCATCAATATCTTTGATGAATTTTTACTCTAGACCCTATTTCGATGAATGTTCTATGTTTAGGTCTTCGTTATGAAACCATGGACAGCGAATTCAAAGAAAACGCCCAGAAATTAACCAACAGTTTGATCAATATTCGAGCAATTAGTAAGCACTTTGAGCCGAAGATTAAAGAATGGTTGGCCTCGCAGCATCTATCAACGCCTTCTGAAGATCAGATTTTAGACGTGGTAAAGGCAAACTATGGCAGTTTACTTCTCAAGTTGCATGATTCGCTCGAGCAGTACGAGCGCTACTCGGAGAATCCGAATCACCTAACATTCTTCACTGCAATGGTTAATAGTGTCGTTGGCAATACGAAACTCGACTCGTCGACAATCGACACGGAGGCTATTTTGGAAGAGTTGACCTCGCCGGTTTTATAATACGAGGAATAAGGGAGAGGATATTGTTTCTTACTTTTTTTGCTGCTTTAGATGTGTGTATAATATTTACTTGATACGAGTATACACAGCACTGATTTGTATAGATTTAACGAACTATTTTAACATTACGAATGTTATTAAATGATAAATAAAGTTTATTTAAATAAATTTTCCTAATTCATTGATTTTTCCACCATAGTGAAGGAATACAAAATTGCTGTCATCGAAAGTACATTTAATTGAATCGTCATATTGAAATGCTCTTATTTTTATATCTAATCGAGCATCGACTACTGTGGTTATTAATTCTTTTTCAATGTTCTTAGTCATATTATAAACTAATTGCTTTTGCATTTTTAATTTACTGTACGTCTCTTTTTCACTTTTTGGACGATACACTTCCTCGAATTTTCAATTTATCGAAAGTTTGTTTATATAATTACTTCACTATATCGAAAGTACATTTAATCGAATTACGAATTATAAACTAATTACTTTTGATTTTTAAATTTATTGAATTTTTTTTTTCATTTTAGTGACTGGATTCGATCTTATAATTCATTAATTTTTTTCACCTTTACGTTCAAGCGCTTGACCAAATTAAAGTTTTTTTGTATTGAATTAATATTTAATTTTATCGAAAATACAATTAATCGAAATGGCATTTTATAGAAAGTACATTTGATGGAATGACCATTTTATTGAAATGCTCCTAATTCATTGATTATTTCACTTCGCAGAAAGTACACTTAATCAAATTATGAAAACAAAGAATTTAATTAATTATATTAATTGTATTCTAATTTTCTTAATATTAACTTCTATAATTCGCCAATATTTCCATTTAATTTCGTGCCGTTTTTAATAATGCTTTAATGAATGTAATAATTATATATTTTAAGCATTCATGTATACTACAAAAATTAATAAGGAAGTGCTAGGGTAATATGAGGGATGAGCGCTGTAATTAACACATATTTCTTTATAAATGAGCATAGAGTGTCCGAAAAACAATTTTATATTGAGGCTAGCAGGCACGACGGCATTGTGATTGGAGATGCAGCACGGGCACGCACGTATCGAGCGGAAGCAATCATTAGCGCATCATTCGTAAAGTATCTCGCAAACAATGCCGATGGTTGATGATGGCATAGTGGGGATGGAGTTAATTCGAAAAAGCTGAAAACGCAACCGGCACCGGACTCACAAGCGTTCGTGCACGCAGCGCGAACGTACTTACTGCGACTCTGAAAACTTTTCGTGTAAAGCGTTCCGTCACCGTCGTCGTGAAAAGTGTTCCGGTATTTCCCTTCGCCCGACAATAACATTTCACCTGGCATTCCGCGAGTGGCTCGGCAGTGCATCATTAACACGCGTTGATAACGCCAGGACTAGTACGCAAATAATGTTCGAGTTATAACATCGAGTTAAAAGACTTTGAGGAGTAAAAATGCGCGCATTTCACCATCGACTTGCGCTTGCATTCATAATTATCCTTCAAGTGTTTTCCAAGGCAAATTCGTCGAAATTCCTGGATGTGAACATTGCTGATTTGTGTGTTCATAAATGTCGTTCACAGGTAACTATATAAAGTAGAAGAAAAAACGAAAGTACGATTGAGTTATACTATAAATTATGATATAGCTATTTGAGCTTATAAATCTTGTTCATTTTTTTAACGTTTAGGAATTCGACATTGGTTGCGACATGTGCATTGCTCGCGTGCTTTAATTTCGGTCCTGTGTTTTTTCTGTTGCTAGCGGCGATATCACACTACTTTGCTACCGTGCAAGTTTGGAGCCGTTTTGGTACGCGTGTTGTTTAATCATACGTTTAATAGGCAGACATGTGCAGTTCGTAATTAACGGCCATGTGCTTTGTAATTCATTAATATACGCACGAGCTTTTTCTGAGACCCTAACTTTCCTTTGCTCCTTTTTTTTCAACTTCTTTATTCCGAAAATTTTCTGAGTAAATAATTATATTGCGAAACATTGTGCTTTTTTATTTTGAATGTTTATAATGTATATATTTGATATATTATATACACTGTTCCCGTCTAACATCTAAAAGAGCATATATTCGTGAGTATTATTTCTGGGAGACGTAGAATATCACATAAATGAGTTCGCCCCAAACAAAAAATTATGTATGAGATATTATATACATATTTTTGTGAGTAATATGAGATTTATGCCCCGGTTTAAACCAGGAATTAGCCATTGTGCGTCTGCTTCTAATGTTACAAGGTGGTGTCGTTAAATCTTAGATTGTGTGGGACCAACTGATAAAAAATGTTGCTCACCCCTGGTCTTCACGACATTAAAAGTTAATTTTGCCAAATTTTGTATAGCATCTTTAGTTTCTCTAATTATCTGAACTATAATTATTTGATTATCGTCAATATTTTTGCTTTTTTTTTCGTTTTATGTCCATCATTCCAGGATGAAATTCCACTTGTGTTCTCATAAAGCACTTAATGCATGCCAGTGGTATCAAAACTTGAATAAAAATGTGTATATAAATATATAAAACGGTACTTGTATATATGCTACCACATATATGTCATGAACATTGTATAAATATTCATGACGCTTCGGTTGACTTATTTTCCCACATGTATTAACTTCAAACTTCATGAACTTGTGGGGCATAAATGTAAATGTAAACATTGCGAGAACTGCAGGAAAGTGGCCAGTCGAAAAAGTTATTTGCATTACAATCGTTTGGACTGACATTTTTAAGTTCAAAGTTTAGATTTGAATATACCGCAATTCAAAGACAATGTGAAGGTTTGATTTGACAAGTGTCCATTGCATGGGTATTGATAGAGGAACTAATTTCACGGTCAAAGATTACATATTTCAAAGGAAAGGAAAAGGGTAACCGGTAACGGAAGAAGGGTGAGAATAAATGAAAACTACCTGTAGGTAGACAGGAAATGTGCGATTCCCAAAGACATAATCACTGTCGTGTTAAATTAACCCCTATTTAGATAAAATTGACTAGATAAAATTGTTATTCTATTATTGGCACTTTCTTCTTTAATGAAAGTTTACTTAAATAAAAAGTTTATTCCGAGAAATTGACCTAGTATTTCTTGATGCAATTCATAGTTTCTTTCGGTTTCTGATGTGTTCCATAAACTTACAAATTTTCCCAATTCTGTCAAATTTTATATCTATTTCAGAACTATATTTCGATTTCCCAATATAATTTGTTTGCAAACACTCTTAAATTGCCAGAATAACATAAATTTCATTTGACATAGGAAATCTAGGCTTAATTCTAAACTTATTTCCTTTTTTCTAATAGAAAAACAGTGCATAAACCTGCGTGTTTCTTAGTATTTAATAACGTTTGAAGATTTTCTGTCACTTATTTTTTCGGATTTATCAAAATATTTTGTGTATAAACTATGTTAAATTGCCAAAAAGACATTAATTTCCTTTGTCACTGCAGGTCCAGGTTTAATTCCCATTTTTCTTTTTCTGGTTTAATCTAAAATCACACAATAATTCTGCAAATTTCATCGTTTCACCCTATTTTTTTTGTTTCTAAGCAGTATTTGTCAGAATGACACATTTCATTTGACTCAATTTAACGCATATATCTTTTTTTCTGACTGAATCATAGATAATACATATATGTTATATTAATACATATATGAGTTATATTATACATATTAATACATATAGGTTGTGATTCTTCTGTGTCATTAAATTTTTTTTTGATTTGTCCAAATATTTTGTATAGCCCGTCCGGGTAGCTTAGTGGGTAGTACCTTGGCGTATCACGCCGGCGGACGAGGTTCGAGTAATAATAACAAATAACAAAAAATAAATAGAACATATCAAAGTCGGAAAGACCCACAGAGGTCGATAGACATAAAATATTTGATATTATTATTATTATTTCGTACATAAAGCCAATAACACATAACATTTCTGTTTTAAGTCTTAACCCATTCTAAAATATTATTACTACTATATTTAGTTTCCAAGAATATGAAATGGTCAATATATCTTCTATTTAAATATAAACATTTGTCTACATCACAAGTCATGACATTTGGCAATAAGAAGTAAATAACGCGTGTGGCCGTTTGGAATATAACGAGCAAAACATGATATCCCATCACATACTTGTTATTCCAAACGGTTAAACTTTCCAAGATAGACTAGCATAAGTTTGATCAACATAAATAAGTGTTAATTAATAAGCGCAATTCATTTCGTAGACGCGCATATGGGGGACTCGGGCTTTGAGCTTTTTTACTCGCCACTCGACGAGTGCCAAATTGAAAACAAACGTCCTCCGTCCTCCCGCGAGAAATTATCGTTGCGCGTAACGAAGATGACCGATGACCAATGACCGAAAAGTTATTAAAAACATCTCTCGACTGTGATAAGCGCCACGCTTATCGCAATCACTTATTATTTCCTATCTTGCTTTTATTACCCTTCTATGCATTTACATATTTAATTTATGATTCTATCGCAAGCGTCGTTCGTTTTTTTTTTTCAAATCTATTTTTTAACCGTCAACGACGTCTGAGCCGTTATATTTAAGCGTTTCAAAAAATGATGCGTTTCAAACTTAATGTTTAAGAAAGCATCGGGGTGGAACGGGCAACAGGTAGCACCGGAAATGCACCTGTAATTAATTTTTATAAACGCATCCCTTACGACTTCCTGTTTGTTCATTATGTAACCAATGCAATTATTGATGTTTCAATGCGTTTTTTTGTTGCAGACTCATACTGATCTTTCACAGTGTGAAGATCCTACATTTTGTGATTTGAAGGTAAGTGAAATCTTATTTTGTAGTTGTGAAGAAAAATTATTCGAGAAATTTCTATTTTTCTCCGGGGCTTACTGAACTTATATTTTTCCATGAAACTTATATTTTCAACTGTTATACATAAAGTAAAGAAATTATTAGTTTCTCTTAGAATTCGTACTTTTTAGATATTGTAAGTTTTACTATCTCTTTGGAATCGAACTTTTCACTTAATATTCTTTAATTTCTAAATCTGTGCATAGAAAAACTAATATTTTCCCAAATAAATTACATTTTTTGAAATTATTAATAAAATATTGGCATTTACAAAAGCATAATTTTTAATTATTGGAATTCGTACTTTTTTGTAGTTTGCGAAGTTGAAAAAAGTGCATTCTTAATATAATTCCAAAGGTAGATAGTGAAAAATAGATTATACAAAACAAATCAATACAAAATACATTACTTATTATAAATCTGTACAGGTGTAAACATTATTTAGCGAATTGTTCAATCCATTTGAACACTTTAAGATTGTGTTCTTTTACTTGTACTTTTAGAGAACTCGCCAGTTGATTCAATTTTGGTAGTCGAAACATTTCGGTGGGTTGATCATGCGTTGTTCTTTCTTGCGCCAATGATTCGAAGGTTTGGAGACATTCGTGTCGTGTGCGCATCGTGTAAATTGATAATGAGTTCTAATAGATGCAGAGGTGGTCGCCAAATGGCATGTGCGTGCGGTGCTGCTTGAGATAAGTGGGCGCTAAGCTCGCAATGCCTAAGCACGATCGCTTTGGCCGCATTGCACGCTGGAATTGAATTAGATCTTTTGCTTCATGCGTCCTCTGCCAATTTGTTTATGTTTATTATAGGCCAGACGTTCTCAAACTTTAGTTTTTTTAACATTTTTTAAAAACTCTTTGGCATTCTAAAATGTTTAAAGGCATTTACAGAACAATTTTAGACTGGACAAAAAGAAGAATGTCCAAATATATGATACTCTTTGTCAATAAATGATAACAAATCTAACGATACTAGTCTTTAACTGAATTCTAGGAAAGCGATTATGAGAAATTACACGATTATACAAATTTATTTCTCAACATTCCTTAACCTGCTTTCAAATATTTGTTAAAAAAAAACCTAACCTAACCTAACCTGCTTTCAAATATTTGTTAAAAAATAATAAGAAATATAATAAAAAGAAATGTGATTGACAAAAATCAGTCCAATATGTATCTTATAAAAATATAAAAAGGTCAGAAATACGTAATACCATCGTGTCATGTCCATTTTCTGGCGATTCATTGATGGTGCCACATAGAGCAGAAATCCGCTTCCTGCCCACACAGTTGGTCAGTAAAAAACAACAAACTAAACAAAAATTCCATCATTCATCTACGTGTAGATGTAGCAGCGATTACGTTCGACCAGTTTGCGTGGTTTGGCTTCTAATTTTACTTTACTAGCGACACAATTCCATCATTAATTGAAATTGATTCAGTTTTATTAGCGAATTAATGAATGTGTCTCAAGTACAAAGTATTTAAGCCAATGAAGTCACTTTACTTGGAATCTTTTGGCATTTATTTATAGAAGTTTGCTAATTTATGGTTTAATTAATTGCTCGAATTGTTAAAATATAAAATTGTTTAAATTATGTTTTCTTTTATTATTTTAGTCACCGAAAAAATCGACACAACTATTTGGGGGTAGAAAAAAGTAGACTAGTAAATAAACAACGTTCGACACAGTTTTGCCAAGTGGAGAGAAAACAGACACGGGTCGACGATGCTCTGCTTAATTCCCCGCTTCCTCATTAAGTAGCATGCATGCTCGTAATCACTAATCAGCGAGCGGCTGAGTGCCCGACCGAAATGTAAACACAGTAGGCAGGTTGTTCGTGCGCTCGTTCCGTCTATCCGTATTTAAATAGCGCCCTTTCAGTGACTGACAGACACCCCAACCGCTCCTGCTCCTCGTTAATCAATTAAGATACTTAAGAGCGATCCTCATTGCACTCACTAAATACACTCGCTAAACACCAGCAACTGTGGCACCGCGGAGGGTAAAATTAGCGATCACAAAATGTTGAAATAACCGTAACTTTTCAAACGTGAATTCCTAATTGTATTGTGACTGTATTCTAAGTACTTAACTCATTTACACACGTTTACATTTTAATTGGCTGGGAAAATGAAGAGATGAGTTCATGAATTAAATTAAATTGGTATGTTTAACTAAAGCGCAAGGGAAGTGAGAATTAGTATAATAAATTACCAATGTTAGTTGATATAAGTTAAATCAAAGAAATTGTAATAAATAAGAATAGACTAAAAATCAAAACTTTTTAAAATTCTTTAGAATAGGTTCTTTTAGAAATCCTGACATTTTATTTGAATAGTAGCCAGAAAAGTGTTCAAATTTTCATTTTTGCGCGCTTTTCGAATGTTGCTTGTTGCTTGTGTAATCTTGGTTATTAAATTTTAACGTTAAATAAAATAATAAGAAATGATAATAGAACTAAATCCTAAACGGTTTAAAATACTTTAGAATATGCTCTTTCAGAATAAAAATAATTTTATTCAATTTTTCAAAAGTAAAGTACTCAAATTTCGATTTTTTACGAACGTTTAATAAGTTAGAGCATATATAAATTTGTTCCTTTAAAATTTCAAATCAAATAAAAGTCACAAATGACGAAATGACATAATGCTAAATGTTTATAAATGCTTTAGAATATATTCTTTCTGAATATTTAACTTTTTTATTTCAGAGATACAGGAAAAATGTCTAAATTAAGATTTATGTAAATTTAGTACATTAAACTTTGAAATCAAATAAAATAGTAACATATGACGATAGAAAAGGAAGCTAAACGGTTTTAGAGTATTTAGATTACGTTCTTTCAGAATACTTCACTAAAATACTTCACTTAAATATTATAAATAAAAATGCGCATATTTTGATATATTTTGAACTATTCAGAAGCTGCAAATTTGGTGTTTGGTAAGCTTTTACGTCAAATAAAATAATAATAAATAACAATAGAACAGTAATCTAAACATTTCTTGGAATCTCCACTTTTAGAATTTCTTATATTTAATTGTGATACTATAAAAATGCTATACAATAAAAAATTAAATTTCAAATTTTGAGAAACTGCTTATAACAGTGAAAAATTAATAACCAACATTTCTCATATTTTTATTTAAATCTTCAAATATAATCTTAAACTACTAGCAATTGACGTCTCAGTCCTGTACCGAACATTTGTACTAATAATTAACATTTATGACATAATTTACGAGTTTTATCTAATAGTTATGAACTGGACCCTGCGCAATTCAAGCAAAAATGCCCATAATAAAAACAAAGAACAACTTGTTACCACTAATCATTTATTTTTTGCTTAGCTTGCATGTCTGCTACGTTTCTTATCAACGCTTATCGTAACGTACAACTTGTTAGAAGCATTATAACTATGTACTTAAGTAAAACATCAAAAAAGAGGAGGTTTAATAAATAGATAGTTTTGAGAAGGTCTATATTTTTTTAATGTCTGGAAAGCATCACTTATAGAGTTTGGGGTTGTCTGGCGCCCAATTTGGCACTTAAGCGAGGGTTGCTTACGTTAAGTAGTTTTACTGTTCGCTAACATAAGCGCAGTAGCTCGAACAAGTGATTTATGATCTTCGACTCTCAACTCTCAGCCTTCAATATAGACAATGAAAAATCATGGGATTCATCAAACATGAGACACGCAATGTATTGATATTAATTCGTGATTAATTTTATGAAAAATGTGGATGGTAATTAAAATTGATTGGTTGTTGGCATAACTAATAAGCTCAGTCGTTATTCCATCAGCGACATCCCACAGGAGGTAATAGAAATACAAATACATTGGACGCTATTACAATGATTACAATGCGAGCGTAATAATAACGCACACAATAGTTATTGCAGATAGGTATTATGATTATATTATTCGTGTTAGTTGTTGGTTTATTCTCTTGGCCTTGCATTTACAACGTCCTCATTCGGGTTATATAGTTCGGATGTAAATTGCAATTTTGGAATTATATACTTTACGTCACTATAATTTAGTTTATAACACATTATAAGTCTAGCCGAGTGGTGCCGTGGTATGATCGATGACCACTGTCCATGAGGTCTCGGGTTCGATTCCCGGTGGGGATGCATATTAATGTGAATTCTTCTTCTTATCAATAGTGTTAGCCTCTAATATGACTAATTACATTGAAAAAGAATTGAATAGAACTAATGACCATAGCAGCGATGCTCGGTAAATTCAAACAAAAACAAAAATACGATATAAATTTACTGATGCATTTATTCACATTAAAATACTGCTTATGAAATAATTCCCAATTTGTTTAATTTTTTAAAAGTTTTTTTTGCTAAGGGATAAATGTGACATATAACCAGAAACATCTAAAATTTCGATCTAATAAATGTATAAATTCTAATATTACGTTAGGTACGTTTAATGTGTCGATGACGATTTCGTTTCCTGATAAGCGCTATGTGCTTGTGAGTAAACAATATTTCATAATTAGCTAGCAACGAACAAATTTGTATTAAAACAAGCTTGCTAATTTGCACTAACTGTATAGATAGTCACATTTTTATTTTTTATCAATGTGACTTTCTTCCCTGATAACGTTATAAACATTTTAATGTTATACATAATTATTATTCACGAATTGTAGATAGGAATACTGTCTATAAAATACAACTTTTATTGGAATATACAATAATACCATAATATATTACAATTTTAAGTTGACTGTGTTGGCTAGCACGTGATTATCAAGTCAGAAATGGGAAATCACTTTTTTCATGAACATTTTTTTAAATATTTACTCGTAATAACTTTTGAATATAGACTTACAGAAATTGATTAAATGAAATATCTTTAAACCAGAATGTTAGTAATTATTGGTGGCGTTGTAAAAAATCCAGTATTTATGAGGAAGGGAACTTAACAAGTCAGACATTGAACCATTTTTAAATTAATTATTAAACTGTCAAACATTTATAAGGAACTTTTATCTGTTAAATTATGTTTGGCAAACCTATAATTATGAAGCCAGAAGCAGGAAATATATATATTTTTTTTTGATTTGAGGCTAAACTGGTGGATGCGAGCCCAATTTAGGCGACGTTTAGTTTTCTGTTTCTGATTATTCTATTTGACTTGAAAATTTAAGTTAACAATTTTAGACGAGACCCAACTATCGAAATCAACTTTACTCTATACTATTTGAATAATGAGTAAGAATTTATGGAAAAGTATAATCTGAAGAATCTAAAATCGTTTAGCTTTTTGTCCTATCGCAGTTTTTCATTATTTTATTCATCTTAAAGTTCTAAAATTACACAAGTTTGAAATTTTAGCACTTATTTCATATCTTTGTGTATATATGTTCTGAAAGAGAATATTCTAAAATATTGAACCATTAAAAAAAAGATTAAGATTAAAAAGAAGATTATACAAGGTCTTTTGTCTAGCCAAGTGGCGCAGCGGTCTGGTCTATGGCTACTAATCATGAGGTCCCAATGGTGATCGTTCCAATTCAGTTGATTTTGAATAACATAATCACTTCAAAACTAACTACTCCACAAAAATTGTAGTAGTCTCTCCAAATATTTTAGAAATCTGAAAGTCTTCGTGAAGCATAAACATATTTTTTTATTCTTTTGGAACATAAAAAAATATACGAACAAAACAATCTGTAACCAAATATCACACCATTTCACTAAAGTGTACTGTCAATATTGTACTAACAAAAGAAATATTTTCCATTGGTGTTGGTATAGGCATTGTTGAGAAAAATATGCGCATATTTGCATAGGACGAGTTGAAGAATGTGTTTAAAAATACAGCCAGGGCTATATGGGCTTTTGCTTTTTAAAGGGGCTAATGAAAACGAGTTCGAAGCGGTCGATTGCGCGCCCATCGGATGCAGGAAGCGACAATTGTTGTGCGTTGCGTACGGCTTCGCAAAAGGCGAAACAAAGCGCGTCGGACGTCGGCACTTAGTTGTTTGCTGCATGCCAGAGGGCATTCTTCCCACGACCACACGATCGCTTCATTTACATGCTGAACATTTAAATGCGTCGCGGCATCGTACAATTATTCAATTTATCATAATTAATAGCTTATTGTAACGACTCGATCTGCCTTTTTTTTCTCTCTCTCCTTCTACGCATTGAAATATTGAACTTTTGATGAACTTTTACGGCCTATCATCACGCAGACTTGTTTTTATGCTTTCATTTTTTTTCGGGTTTTAGTGACTAACTTGATATATTTACACATAGTCTTATTAAGACATTTTTAAAGGTAAATAATTATGCTTTTCAGTGTGAAGAAGGATGTAAACTATGGAAATCAGCCTTGGAGACATCATGCGAGAAAGCCTGTGTAAGTTTCCTTTTATTTACTATTATCTCCATTAACAGATTTTACGAGTAGACCGATGACTTGGTTTGTATTCGAAAAAAGTATTCAATTAACGCGTTGTATATTCAATTTAACTACAAGTTATCTAATGAAGAGTCTAGAAGTCATTGGTCATACGATAACGTGTTTATGACCAACGATTTCGATGCAATGGGATTCTGATACAAAGTCGTTGCTTTGCGCCCACAGAATGTAACCACGACGATCATGCCGAAGACTTTGTACTGCGTCATAGGCTGCAATGATGCGCTCTCTTTGTACGGGATGGAATTGCAATCGCGACTTGGGGACCTGCCGGCGCCGGCGCTGGTCGCTGATAGCCTTACGGCGACTTCTCTTCGCCTCGAGTGGAACTTCCCACTTGCTCAAAATGCCGGCCTCAAGTATTTCCTGCAGTACGAAGAACGCGAGGACGCGTGGCAGTACTGTCGCAATCAGAGTTGGGGAGGACAGGATACAGTATTCGTTGATCATTTAGAGCCTTATACAAAGTATAGAGTAAGTGGTTTTGTTGGTGGTCTAAAAATGTGTCCATGATCCCTTTATCTCTGGGCTGGTCAATATGTCGTACCTTAGATCAGATTATCTAGACTCATCAAATCTTACCTCAGATCATTTTATCCATGATATTTTAGTCCACCTTCTGTTACTTCTACTCACTTCACCTTCTTACCTCACGTCAGATCATTTAGTTCCAGAACACTTCTGATCAGAACATCGAGTCATGCTACCTCATTTATTATATTCTGAACAGATCATTTTGACACATAACACCTCCCATCACATCACTTTTTCTGATCATATAACCTCTGATCAGATAATCTAGCCTCAGACAGAGACCATGGAAGTTTTTCTGACTCTAATATTGTAGCAAGCATTCTTCGGAGGGTATTTTATTCAAACCAATGATTATTATCTTCCTACAGTTTAGAGTCGTCCTACTACTGACTGAACGTACCGATCCAATTGTGTCACCACCTAGTGTAGTCATAAGCACCCTGCCGGACGGGGTACCCGCCTCAGCGCCGACCAAAGTACGTGCGGTTCCCGTCGACGCAACACGGATCACCGTCAGCTGGGAACCTGGTCCTTTCCCGCACGGCCCCCTCCTATCCTATGTGCTCCGTATTACAGATAATCAACCGAAAGGATACTCGGCACTCAAGGTGTGCCTTCATTTATTTACTCTCAATCAGATCTATGTTTTACGCACAACCAGCTTCGGTAGTTGGTAGTTCAATGCACTCTTTCTCCTTGGAATTTCTTTCTATGTGTTAACCTTCTGTGTTTATACTAAAAAACTTCTGCACGCATCTCTGCTTTGAAACTTAGAATTAGACAACATGTGCTTGGGTTTATTTTAATTATGTTTTGCATTTTGTTAGGATTTGCCAGCCGAGACCAAATTTTTTATGTGCAAAAATTTGAATCCGAATAGTAACTATACTGTTTCTATTAGTATGCGTAATGGAATTGGTCCTGGACCACCGGCGGTGGTCTCCGTTTCCACACCAAAAGCTCCCAAAGGTATACCACGAACGTTATTTTTTTACCTTGGTTTTTAATGTGTTTCGAATTATTTTATTTTTCCCTCAGCTAAACACTCAGAAAAACCTACACTTATTCTTGGCGCCAACCATGTTGTAATCGAACAAGGCACCGACGTGACAGATGAACTTGTGATCCTCTACAATGCGAACAACGCTTTCATTACGGGTATGCCAAAAATAACCTTACAAATTGCCCCATTAGTCGCGTTAATGAACTACAACATCTTTAGGTGTGGCCATTCATATCAGCAAGAAGTTACTTTTCGTTGCCGACTCCGATTACCACATCTTTCGTATGCCTCTACATAAGTACACAACAAATCACAACATGAAGACGAAAATTCTCTCCGCCGCACAGATGGATTTTCTGCCTTTGGATCTTTCCATGGACTGGCTGAACGAACATTTATACATCCTCGGAGAGGTATCCCGTCCTGATGGCAAAAAGGCCTGGCAGATTGCGAGGTGTAATTTGACCGGTGGCGAACTGACTGTTGCCATTGCTGGTTTACTACAAAAACCCACACATTTCGAAGTTGACCCATACAATGGTTACCTCTTCTGGGGATTGACGAGTGGCATTTATCGTCTTGACCTTGCAGATGTAAGCAATGGTATAAAACATGAGGTGAAGCCTTTCCGAGTCACATCGGAGAAAAATCTTGGTGCCTTCACGGTTGACCACGAAGAGTTCAAGATTCTCGTCGCACACCAAAACAAGAACACCGTGATATCCATTTCATTCGATGGGAAAGAGGTCATGAACATGAGACCAAAAGCAACGCAGCCTCGGTTTGAGACAGTTCTCTCCCTTGCAATCGCAAATGATATTCTATACTGGACCAACGGGAAAGAGGTCTACTACGAAGAACATCATCCTGATGATAACATTTATTTTCACAATTCATATCCCTCGCCACTTTCAAATACATACTCTCAAGTCTTGTTGAATCTTACTAATAGTCAGTTAACGCCAATTCCATTAAATCCCCCAATTAACGTCGAGACCATTTTTGGGGTAACAACCGCGAGGATATCATGGCAGGCTCCCCATATTTTGGGATGGCAAGGAAAAGGGGCTTGGAGAGATTGGTCATACGATATTTCTATCAAAGATATGACTACACATAATACTTGTTACGTTAGAGACATCAATTCTACGTCACACACGATTTATGGTCTCAACGAAGGAACTGAGTATGTTATCAAAACTTTAGCGTATACCGTCTCCGGTAATGGTCCCTGGTCTACAGAATTCGTTGGGAGAACATTAAGATCTAACCCTGATAATAGCACTGCAACCATTTTATGGTCCGGCATTGAAGGTTTACTCCAATCGGATGTAATAGGCGAACATATTGAGACCATAATTCATAGTAGTTCTAATATTGGTGCCAATGTAACAGACATTGCTTGGTACCAAGATAAACTATTTTTGGTTACCAATACCTCACAATTAGTATGGTATAATACAACGAGTCGAGAAAATGGTACCCTTAGTGATATTGACTCAGTTCGCAGCGTTTCAGTAGACTGGGTAGGAGAGAAACTATACTGGTGTAATCCTAAACAGCAAATGGTAATTAAACTAATCTAGATATTAAGTGTCCAAGTCCTTAACATTTATTTTGTTCTCAGATCATTCGTGGTAATCTAAATGGTACCCAAAAGGAACACATTAGGATCAACACATTGGCAAAGGAGCTTCATGTTGATTCAATCAATGGTTACCTCTATTGGTCAACGGGGCATACACTAGAATGCTCTCGTCTGAATGGCGAAAATCACTTCAAGTATCACGAATCACAGATGTTCTCAGGTTTACATGTAATGGGAATGACCTTGGACATGGACCAGATGCATATTTACTGGATTGTGCGTGGATTTGACCATTCCGACTTATTCCGAGCACCTATGGCTGGCACCGTCGCGAATCCCCTCGCAAATGTTACTGAGTACAAATTGCGGGTGTCCAATTTAACTGGCCCTTTATGCTACTTTAATAATCGATTGATCTGGCTGCAAGATGACAAAAGTGCCATGATTAGTGACTTGGAGGGACGAAATACAGCCTGCATGCATGGAAAGAACCTCCTCAACTTAAACACTGTTTATGTTAAGGATAATGCCTTACATGCTTTGCCCAGTAAGTTTCACATAGTGAAATATTGATTTCGTTAGACTAATTTGTACTTTTTTCAGACAACATAAGTGGGGAATTAACCGTGATACCAATTCCTGTTAATATTGAGTCTATCAAAATTATCGGCACCTGGAATTCGTTTTCAATTGAGTGGGATGAAGTTACCAATATTAATTATGGAGAGGTCTTCTATGAAATTAAAGTTGATACTGCATCCAGAAATGATTCAACTGTAAGTAATATTTTAAGGGGTCACTTTGGAATTCTAACTCATCTTTACTGGTGTTTCCTATAGAGAAAGACAACGAAACCTTCGATTAAATATTGGCACCCTGTTCTTCCTTACACCAAGCTACATATCTCAGTAAGAGCCTTCACATATTGGGGAGCATCGTTCTTTACAAAAATCAAGATCCACTCTCCCCCATCTGTTCCCCAAGCACCTTGCAATCCTCGGGCCTTTGTAGCACATGACTATCGATCATCTAATTCTAGTCACGTGAATGTAACCTATAGATGGGATGCTCCTATGATCACAAACGGCATTTTGCAAGGGTACCACATTATTTGGTGGTATGAAGACCGCAATATGAATACTACTGTGGGAAATACTACAAATTCTACAATAATCATCGTTGGGAATCTTACTGTGGAGTCAACGGTTAGGGAACTGGTAGTTGAAAACCTCCTTGCAAATAATTACACCATCCAAGTAGCCGCGTTCACCGAAATCGGCGAAGGTGACTTCAGTGAAAATATCGTCATTGACACTCAGGTGGAAAAACCTATTCCTAAAATTTTAATCGCTTCTGCCAATATGATTTATCTCAAAGATATGGACACCTTTACAAATGAGACACTTATCCAAGGTGGGAGATCCCCGATACAAATTGGATATTTATACGCCGAGAAAAAGATATTTTGGATTAATGATATCAATGAGTTGGCTATGCCGAATTTTTCAAGAATGGTTGAGATTACTGGTAGTTTGAAGCATTTAACTGTGGATTGGTTGGAAAGGAGTGTGTATTATCTCGTTTACAATAATGGATTCAGTACGATTTTTAAATTGGATTTAAATCTTTATGAACGTGGAATTGTCATTCACTTGAAGATTGTTGAGGTGCAAGAGTTGATCACAAAAATCGAGATTTCTCCATTCCAAAGGAGTTTATACTGGCTTCAGTGGAATGAAATCAAATCTGAAGGACATCTTTATACTTCTACAGTTAGTGGGAAAAATGTGGCCAAATTGATTCATAATCGATCCCGCTGTGATTGTCCTAAAATTACTGGGAGTACATTTACGATTGATAGATCGACAATATTCCAAACAAAAATTGTTTATATATCTTCTGATAAAATAATTGCCACAGAAAATGGATGTAAGTGTGAAATTGTTGCTGATACTATCTTTTCTAACATATCTTCTATCACTGCCGACTTTTACAATATCTTTTGGGCAGATAGTAACCTTCACATGTTTAACATGCATTTGAAACGTGTTTTACACACGGAGGAGATAAAAGCGAATGATATTCAAATATACGGTGTTAGTAGTCAGCCATACCCAAAATCGGAATGTTTAAAACCTCCCAGTAGCCATGACATGAAAGTTTCAATGATTTCCCGATCCTCGAATACATTGACTCTACAGATGCCCGATTACCTGTCACCTTGCAACACAACTATGGCAACAACAGAATATATAATTTACTATACTGAGTATAGAACGCTGAATGAGAATTGTGACGAGACTTGTATACAAAAGAAGACCTTTGATCTTACAACAGATATTATCAACCTAAGACCGTACACTAAATATGTGTTTGCCGTGGCTCTTACGAACTTTTATACTGAACAAGACGGCGATCCGGTTATAATAGGTCCTGGGATGGTCTTTCAAACTGATACAGGTGCTCCATCACCACCTAGAAACGTGAATGTTGATGTTCTAAATCCGATGTTGTTGAGAGTGAGATGGGAGCCCCCAGCATCCTTGAATGGGGACTTTGTTTATTATGAGGTACATTGGCAGACTGAGGGTGCTGTTAGTGGCGTACGCCATAAAGGGGAACAGACTGTGGTTAATCATCACCATGCTGCAGTCTACAGTACTCATCTTCACAATGTTTCTCCGAATGAAACCTACTCAATTTGGATTCGAGCTTATAGTCAGTCTAACGAGACCTCAAGCGATAGTAAACATGTTACCATTACCACTTTCCCCCAACCTGATCAAATCGACTTGGTAAAGAAAACTGCTATAGAATTAAGAGTACAGTGGAATGTATCCCGTTTTGTAGACAAGTTTACGATGCAATATGCGCTACTCTCAAATAGTGTTTGGACATCTATTAATGAAACGTCTCCTTTAATTGATGGTGATGTAACCGAAGTTGTTCTCAGAGATTTAAAACCTAAGACTTCGTATAAATTTCGCCTCAGTTTGAAGTATCCACTGGATGTGGATGAATACGTTTGGCCAAAGGACCCTCGTTTTTCTTTCGAGACCCTGGGAGATCGCCCCTCTCCTCCTGGAATACCTAGAATAGAGTATGTCAAGAATGACGTTTATAAAGTATGGTGGGAACCATCTAAGGAGAATGGAGCTGCCGTCATCATGTATAATTTAGAGACATTGAAAACTCCAAATTATCGGGCTAAACGTAATGCAAATCGAACTGCTTGGTTTAATACAGGACCTTATATTGAAGAAGAAGAACCTCTTTGGCATACGATTTATAATGGTACGAAGACGTACTGGATGTTCAGTGAAATTCTGAATGACTACCGTTATTCTTTCCGTGTCTCTGCCTTAAACTCGTACGGTTGGAGCGATAACAGTGAGGAGAGTCTTCAGTTTGACTTGGCACAAGCTGCGCAAATGGCTAAGAAGAATGATCTTTCCTATGTTGTAATACCACTTAGTATTACCTTTGGTATAGTTGTATTCATTTTAATCGGCTGTTGTTGGCTGTGTAGAAAGTCCAAGAAAGAAGTTTTGAAAATGCCACTTCGGGGGCCAGATGTGGAGTTGGCCACGCTTAGAGAACTACCCCGTATCCTAAATAACACTAATATTCTCTACAATCCTAATCAAATTCCTGATGATATTTCCATGCTCCCTCATATAAGCCGAGATAAGATTGCTTTGGTGAAATTTTTGGGAAGTGGAGCTTTCGGGGAGGTTTTCCAAGGAAAAGCTAAAGGATTATCTGGTTTTGAGGGTGAAACCAAGATAGCAGTTAAAACTCTCCGGAAAGGTGCGTCCGATACTGAGAAATTTGAATTTCTTCAAGAAGCCCAACTAATGAGTCACTTCAAACATGAACATATCCTGGAGTTGCTTGGTGTAGTATTAGATAACGATCCACATTACATTATCATGGAATTAATGGAAGGTGGTGACCTCCTTACATATTTACGCTCTTCAAGAAAGACTGAGGTAATATCTGTTGATTTTTATTTAAGTGATTTACTAATCTTTGATTTATATCATTACAGTCGATGGTGGGCAGTTTAAACCTGTTAGATCTGCTAAAAATGTGTGTAGATGTCTCCAAAGGATGTAGATATCTTGAGGAAATGCATTTTGTCCATCGCGATCTAGCTTGCCGGAACTGTCTAGTCTCATCAACCGATCCATCATCGCGGATTGTCAAGATCGGCGATTTTGGACTAGCCAGAGATATCTACAAGAATGATTACTATCGCAAAGAGGGCGAAGGATTGCTTCCGGTGCGTTGGATGGCCCCGGAATCCCTGGTTGACGGTGTCTTCACGTGTCAAAGCGACGTTTGGGCTTTCGGTGTTCTTCTCTGGGAGATTATGACATTGGGTCAACAACCCTATCCTGCGAGAAACAACCTGGAAGTCTTGCACTATGTACGGCGTGGAGGACGTCTGGGCCAACCAAACAACTGCCCTGAGGTGCTTCACAATCTAATGTTGAAGTGCTGGGAAACGGAACCAGAACGTCGGCCCACGTTCAAATACTGTCTGGACACATTGGAACGACTCCATCTAAAGATGGCAAGCAGTGCGATGACTGGAGCCCATATTGGGCAATACGTAAGCACTGTATCTGCACGTAAGTAATCATCACTCAAATTACTGCAAGACATTCGACTGATAAAATGAATGCCCGCATGACTAACTTGCTTTTACTAACGATTTGCAGACTTGGATGGCATCTCTAACCGCGCATATTTTCAAGATGAAAATCATAATCATTCAGGTATGCATGTTAATGTTGCTTGTAATTATACTAATTGTCATTATGCAATCATAAGAATTAATCTGATGACTTTTCAATGGTACCCATTAGCCTGATGGTAAAATAAAATTCGATCTTTCCAGCTAGTTCAGTGATATCCGGTAGTGAAGAGGAAACCAGCAGAGAGCAGGTACCCTTCTTGCGTGCCAATACCCCCCGACCAACACCCACGTACCTGGACATCCTCCAAGACAGCGATAGCGTTGTCGACAACGAGGGCTACGAAGTGCCGCGCAGTGCACCCTATGACTGCGAGAGTGATACAAATCGATTTGAACAGGTTGTAAACGACCTGACAATGATTGAGCATTTACTTAAACCAGACGCGAGTGTAGAGTATACGAATATGAACACAACCACGGAACAGAAGTCGCCATCTTGATAAAGTGCCTTTGGTCGCCTAGACTTTGTAACGCATTCCAGAACACAAATCACAAAAACAATTGTATTATGAGCAAAAAACACACGGAAAAGACTGCAATTTATTGTACATTTATTTAATTTATACATATGTTAACTTGAAATGAATTTTTGGGTTTTGCCAATAGATTCACGACGACGACTATTATTTCCCCTATGGAATGGATTTAATTGTAAATAGATTTGTACAAAATATAGTAAAATATTGTTAAGACATTTTCTCTTCAATAGTTCAATATTGTTCTTGTATTCTTTCTAGTTCTATTATTTTCACCATCCAATATTTAAATTATCTTTGATCAGCAATTGAACCATTTTTAAGCCTATCAATATAAAGGAAATTGGAATTAGGTCACTCTGTGGTAAGGTTTTAAAAGCGAACAAACATATTTCCTAAAAATATATTTTGAACACACAATTTGTTAAATTTTCACATAATAAATTTCACAATCGTAGTATAAATTGTTAAAACCATTAGCATTTACACTTTCCTCATTGTTTTGATTCTCTTAAAAGCTAACTAAAATACTTAATACTATTTGCAAAAAATACATATGTTAAAAGCTTAAAATTGTGTAGTTTGTTGATGAAACGACGTCATTTTTGCAAAAACACGGTCTCATGATGCGAAAATATTAGTATCAGTCAAGTGGAGATAAGTATTGTGGTTGTTAGGCTGTTTGTGATTTGTCCGCAATGCTGTCCGGCTGAAAAAAGAGCGTAAAAACGTCAAAATGTAAAAAATGTCGTCGACAAAATGTATTAAATTGTTTGCATGCGTGAGTAATTAAATATGCTGTGAGGGTCTGTCGATGGCGGTTAGTTGTCTCAAATTGTCGTCGCTTTCATCGTTCCAAACATTCGCTCGCTTGCACAATAGAGGAATTACGATAAGTTTTACAATTTTTAGACGTTGCTATTGTGTTTGGAAATTGAGGGTTGGTGTGGGGTTTATCTGAGACGACGTACCTCTTTGTCCGGAACGCTACTATACTCGCTAACCGTGAATACCCAGCGATACAGCAGACCAGCACAGGTTCCACCTGCAATTGGACCCACCCAATAGATCCAGTGATCTTCAAATTGGTTCGAAAACACGGCGGTACCCAAGCTACGCGCTGGATTCATACTGGAGCCAGTGAATGTGATGAATCCCATATGGCCAACTGCAATAGCGAAACCGATGGCAAGTGGGCCGGTATATTTTGATTGAGGCCTGTCTGGGTCACAGAAACCGAAGATCACTAGTAGTAGGAGGAAACCCAGGAAGAATTCATATCCCAGTCCTTTCCAAACATTGATCATATTGGCGTTAATTTGAGTATTACCATAATTTCCAGCATAATTCTCGGGTGACAAACACTAAAAAAATCCTTTAAACCCTTCGTCCTCAAAATAAATCATTCATTGATAATACCATTAATACAGCAGTTCCAGCAATAGCTCCTAGGCATTGTGCTCCAATATAGATAATCATTTTGATGACACCAATGTTGCATGTTGCAAACATGGCCACCGACACGGCTGGATTAAAATGGCCGCCACTTACATCACCCAGTGTCTAAAAAATACAATAAAACCAATTTTTGCACCTCTTAAAACAGGAAACTAATTACAATCAACATCTCTAACACGTTTCTCATGCTGTAACGTCTGATAAATGATCAAAAGAACTTTATATGAACACCGTAAACGTGTTTGTAGAAAGTACAGTTTGAATTCGCCAGGAAAACTGCATTAATCTAACGGTAACTCGCACTTCTTTTGATGCCAAGTTGTTAAATCATTTAACAGTTAGAATTCGCGCCTATTGGCATCACTTTGAGCGCAATTTCCAATCAGAAAAACATTAACTATTAGTAAAACGATTAGTATTAAATACAACTAATACTTACATGCACCAAAATGAAGATTGTGAATCCAAAGGTGAGTGATATTTCCACGGTGGAAAGGCCAGCGACTATAGTTGCACATGCAAACAGATTTAGCAAAAAGTTGCCCAAAAATTCAGCTAGGGCCGCCCGCCATATCAAATTCCCATTATTTTCCTTCACCTCATTAATACCAACAATTTTTTCACCCAGCGACATGTTTTATTATGTTCTGTAAAAGATTTAAAGTTGTTTAGCTCGAACCAAAGTACTTTCTGGGACGTCGGAACACGTTCGAGATTTCAACGGAAGAGCCCTACGTGCTCATTGATTAACGTCGACGATTAAAGACCAAGTACATAGTTTTGCAAATACATGCAACATACATTTGCAAATTACAAAGGAACTGCACCTAAGTCTACTACTTCTTAGTTATCCAATTTAGCTCGATGAAACGTAAAAAAACATGTCGGACAATTAAAATCTTGACAAATTAATGTCAATGATCATGTTTAACTAATAACATGTGATTGTTAATGTCTCACAATAAGTTGTAATAATGTTGTTCTAACAATAAGCTTACTTGACGAAAAAGGAATGTTGTAAAATGTCAAGCCATCAATTATTTCTGTGGAAAAATTATCTAAATAAATCAACAGATGTTGTGTAATCATTTATCACGTATTAAGTACGATTACCACAATTAGCAATTTGTTCAAAGTGTACATAAATAAAGTCGTGTTCAAAAATCACTTTAGCAATATGACTGTCCGTTGGAATTGACTGAAACAATCATGAGAAAATCAGCCAATGGCAAACATTAGGCATATCAGAGTAATACATGACATTGAATAAATTTACGTTAATTATACCTGTCAAAACAATGGCTCAAAATTGAGTTTGGAACAAATTTTAAGTAAAAAATATTAAAGTGTGGTGAAAAACGAAGTTATTTTAGAATTTTCTGGCCTTTAACCGAGCGTAAAGTAGATAATAGTTTTTTGGCATGAAGACAACCAACTTTTTGTGTTGTTTTTTAAATAATTTTATTGAATCTTACGGTTTTATAATAAAAATGTTTATGTAATAAGTTTCAATTCAGTCTGATATTAAATTTTTGAATTTTCCTGCTAATATTGCAAGGAAATATGTTTTCAAACAGAGTAGTTAAATTTATTTATAATGTTGGTCTAAGAGTTGTTTATTGCAATGTGTTAGTCACAGTTAAACATGAAAGTAGAGACTGTACACGAAATATTGATATACACGCAGGTTTAAGAATCATTATGCTGTAATTATGGCATGTCCTTTTTGTTTATGACCACAGTCTTGAACTTGATTTAAGAGACCTTCGCCTTCATTAAACGTTGGCACAAGTCTTGGCATCAAGTATTTACATATTAAACAATTTTGTTGCAAATTTAAGCAAGTTACTCTTATTTAAAATAAAATAAAAAATATAGACTTAAAATTTCCTTGAACCTTTAAAAATATAGATTATAAACCAAAAATATATAAATGAAGGCGGTATATATTACAATATGAATTCAATTTTCAATGTAACAAAAACACACATCATTACAACGCTCATCAATGCCGAGGACAAAACATATCGCACCACATGCCAATTAGAAGCACACGCGTTGTAATTAAATTTACATTCAGGTATGTGTATTGACTTAATTAAGTAAAGTACGACTATAGAATACAAATATGCGCAAGAAAAACTATCCGTAGCAGGAAAGGGTTAGTGGCTGCACGGAAACTTCATGGTTCGTCTAATATCATCAGTGACATATTGCGGGGAGTGTTGTAACTTTGACCTAATATCATTTACAAGTGGGCGCTGAAAGAGAGCACGCCCTTTCACGATGCATGCAATTTTGCCTTTGCGAATACCGCCTAAGAATAGCGCACACAATGGTGAACACCTGCTCGTTGTCTATTAATAACGCACTCAAATATTGTAATTGTCTGTAATTTCCAACAGAAGCACGAAAAATTGAATTAAATATGAGGTATTCGTGATAAACTCACATAATTTGCACATTTTACTCTGTTATTAACTTCTAAATTTTGTAACAATTTACTTTAATTAGTTAATAAGCAAGGCTATAAAGGATTGTAATAGATTTGAGGGAGATTTTTTTAGCCGAGAAAATTCATTAGCATTTTTCATCTCAAGAAACTAATCTCGACGTGAAATTGTGTTAAACTCAACCAAAGTCGATTCATATAAAATTATCTTTGTTTTTTGGTTAAAAGAAGATAATTATGTATAGCCAAGTTAGTAAGTAATTAAAAAATTGATATTATAAATTATCATTTTTTAATGTTTTAACTACAATTTCAAATTGTATGACTAAAAATTGCAAAACGTGCGTGTTGATGACAATTATATCTTCGTGGAGACATAAACAGTTTGCCTTTAACAGGAAACAACGCATGAAATGACAACAAAACAAAGCAACATGGTCGTAACATTCCCATAATACCTATAACAAAAACAACGTGATTCTTGGATGTTCGTGACTTTGCTACGTTCGTCTTGTGGTATTTTTTTTGCACTGAACTTTCCACAGTTTCCACGTCGATGAACAATATTTCTTTCTTTATAGTCAAGTTTCTACTCCATGATCTACTCTTTAGCGGCATAGATGTGCACGAATTCTCTTTGTATAAAAATACTATGCAATAAAAACAATCCACTTTCACTCAATAGTAATTAAAAATAATAAAAACAAGAAATGATAAAAATGTGACATGTGACTGTTTAAAAGTTTAAAATTTTATATTTTTTTAATTTTAAAATTTTTAATTTTCTAACTTATTTTTAACATTTTACGTTTGCCAAATTAAACATACTTAAACTAAGTCTAAGGCGTAATCTATAACAATATTTCATGTCAATAGAACTATTTCAGTTATTTATAAAACATGTACCATCACACCAAATAGTGACGATCGTCCTTGGTAGAACAATTACATTTTTGTTAATCACTTTTTTCCTCACTTGAATGCACATCGCAATGAATGCAATCGAAATAATCCTATCACACAAGTTTTGTGGTATTTTTCCGACAATAAAAAACGAATTAAATCAATATCTTAAAATATTTATATAATAATTTGTATTTTTATGAATATGTTACGCACAGTGCATCAGAATTCCTAATTTGTGTTTGTATTTCATTATGTGGAAAGTTATGTTCATAAATCTGGAACATTTTGGATTTTACTAATAATAAGTTTTAATAATTTGTGAACCAGATTTTATTTTTACGATAAGAAAATATAACTCTAGGTAAACATGGATTGAACTAAAATGCGCACTGAGATGAGTATGAACTCGTACACCTACATCTCAGTCGCGTCTTTTTGCTTAATTCATCGGTAATTAAACCCAATTAATATTAGCAAAGTTAATATTCACTGTTTGAAAACTGATTTGTCTGACCTTAGCAGTGAAAGCAGATAAGAATAGTAAAATCTTCGTATTGATTTGTGTGGTTGTGTGATAATGTCGTCATAGCGCGTGGAAATTAATTTTCTTTCATTTCGTTTGCTTTTCATTGCGTTTTATTGGCCACTTTTATTAATAATTAAATTTTATTGTTTAATCAATTACGAATATTCTTATTGATTTAAACATAGTTGGATTTTTTAAGAGTTTAATTTGGTACTAAACTCTTTTATTATTGAATAAAACTATTAAAAACGTTTCAATCATCTATAAATATCAGAATTTGTAAATAAACACAATCATTTTATAACTCAATTTTCTAGGTTTAATTGCCTTGAAATTTGATGGTTGAAACTTACGTTTTTTGCTGTGATGTTGTTGCACTGAGCCTTTAAGGAAATCACTGATGGTCACTGAAGGTTTTTTTTTTGGTGGCCTGTCGAACTGTCCAACTCCAAGCAACTAATAACCAGTGGCGAATGCGAATACACAGAGCTTCTCCGAGCTTCCTCTTGTCGCGGCTGCAACAGGCTGACGGAAAGCGCGCAACGGGGGAGCAAAGGTGGGCGCCGCTAAACTACGACGGCGGCGGGTCCTAGTGTGGGGAACGCGATTAGGCTTTTAGCTCGTATCTTTTTATTCCTGGCCGCAGGAAATGTTAGATCAGAGTAGATTTGCCACAACCAACAAGCACGCCAACACGGCGGACACCCGCAATAAGCACTTTGGCACACTCGAAACCGTTATTACAAATTGAAACAAAGTTGGACGAGTTGATGTACGAGTATGCTTAGG
>WSZQ02000001.1:2466793-2508059 GCA_019419845.2 Weissflogia rhopalogaster | reverse complement strand
GCTCATGCTTAATTAAATTGGTGTCTGATACTCAACAGTATTTTCTTAGGCTAGCTGTCGTAGTATTTTGCAAATTCTTGATTTCATTGCATTGGTTAGATAGATTTTATATTGACCGGCTTATTCAGCCTATCTTTCAGTGTTCAAATAGATTTTCCAACTTTGCTTGAGGTTCATAGTGATAAATAGTTCATGACCAATGTCAGGTTTTCCAATGACTATCTGCTTATGTTTTCCAAGTGCATGCTTTCCCCTTATATTCATACCTATCTTTTTTCTGGGCTTTCCCAACATCTTTGATGACCAGAATAAATGGAACTTCGAAATTGGGAGCTACTGCGACCAAATGATAGTGCACCATTTCTCCTTTTTCCCCGGGACTACACTTTATGGGATATCAGGGGGAATTGCATATTGGCTATGACTGGTTACCAGGGTCTTCTGTTAATGTGATTTGACTTGTATATCAGTCGTTACAAAAGCCTGCGAATGCTGTCCGGTCAGCTTTCGGTTAACATTTTCAGCAAGGTCCTGCTTCGGGCTATGAACAAGCCTAGGTTTGTGTGACCAATGCATTAGAAGGAGATATGTTGTTACTTCGAGTCGCTTCATCTCCTTTTAAATACGTTCGTCAAACAAGATCAAAGCCACGCAACGCCTCGCGGGACTCTTATGTTGTCTAACTTTTACTTCGATAGTATATTTTTGATTTCCCATCTCCTGCCGTAAACAAGTGTATTTTATCTTATCATTTTCCCCATATTTCCAAAGTTTTTAAGCCCAACTGATATCTGGTATTAGTCACCTTGTCCGTTTCGGAATTCCTACGATGGTTCCTCCAGCACCCAACATTTCGTAAGTTACAAGTTCTGTATTTCGCGATGATGGCAATGCATATATGTTTATAAGGCTTTCCATCCTTTCGGGTATTGACTCCCCTTCCGTGAAGTATTTAAATATGCTTTCGGGGTGCTTATTCCCATTGCTTTCGGGAATTATTGCTATCTTGAATTTTCTTTTTGCAATCTCGAATTCCGTTTCTGTAAGGATCATTTGAACTTCCTGAATCCTTGAAGACCTGGGTTTTCTTCTTTTGTTGAGGATGGACACTATGCCAATATTCTTTATGTTGTTGTTTTCGTTTTTTCGTGATACATGGCTTTACCATCTTATTCTCTATTATGATTGCTATGTCCCGCCATAAATCCTGTCGGTTCACTTTGATTTTCGTACTTAGAATTTATCGGAGGAGATATGCTTATGTTGTCTTCCGCAAGAAATACTTTTCTTTCTTCTAATCATTACGTGGCACTTCTGTCTTCACCTACTTTCTCATTACATTGTTAACTGCACACTCCATCTAGATATCATAGACCTGACGGTTTTTTACATTCTTCGATCTGTGTAAACTGTATAAGGGTGTTCTGAAATTAAGAATACCAATTAATACAAAATCAAATAAAACCGTGCATTAAAAATTGTAAACCACTCTGAAGGCTAAACTCATTTGCCGAATAGATTCACTCCACTAATCTTCCATCGTAAACCGGCCCACAAGTTTGTCCGAAATTTGCTAATCTACTAAAGCACGCTGATCAAATAATCGCATGCCATACAGCGGTATACTCGTAGATTAATACCGACTGTACTTTGTCAGTTTACTTGGCGCTTTCAACGAATTTTCCGTCGAGGGCTCAAAAGTTATATATCTACCAAAGTTGTCTGTCGCTTTACATAGCGGCGCGATGTGCCCGCAGTAGTGCCAACATCGGCGATAGTTTGCATTTACATCGAGTGCAAATTTCCTCTTCAACTATCGAGCCGAATTGAATTATGCAGCGGGAGGTTTACGTTCGCGGGTCCGCCCTCTCGGCGACGACGCTTGCATCGTCCAGGAAGTAATGAAATTGGGTGCTGGATGACTGTTGGAATGCTGTATGCGCGCCCGCATTAATAATTGCATAATTCGAAAACCACAAAAATTTCCTCTAGCGTTTTGCATTTTCTACGCTTACATAAAACTTTTTTCGCCGTGTTTATACGTTTGTATTTCGACCTGCTCGCGAAAATGTATCTCCGGGGTGTATGCGAAAAGTTGATTTATTGTTGATAGTTTGACTGGGACGCATTTTCCGGCCGTATTTTTTTCACGGTTGCTCTGCGCCACAACTGCGGGGAATTTATAGTTTGGAATAGCGTTTTGTTGGCCAACATGTCCTCTGGCTAATTATTGACAGTGCTGGGATATTCTGCCCATTTTTTCTACTTTCTAGTTTGAAGATTAAATATGCGTAAAATATAAAATATTCAGAAAGGTCCCGCGAAATGCAGGTCATAAGTCACGTTAGTCACATTACATAAGTCATGAAATCCAACGTACTCGGGAAATTTGAACACAGGATTCCGTGTTATAGATTCTGCATACCGCAGGTCCCGTATATCCAGAGGATCAGTAAAGGCAGAGCTTAACATACTTCAAACTACCTTAGGCGTCCCTCAAGCAGCAAGCTCCGCATCGTTTCGCTTTTGTCTGATTAATATATTAAAAGGAGATAAGTTACTCTTCGAGTTGCTTCATTTCCTTTTAAAAACATTCGTCAGACAAGGATATATAGAGAAGCACGAAGCCGGTTGCTTGACGGCCTCCTTATACATGACAGTCTCAAGATTAATGAAATAAATATCTTCTTATTTGAAGGACCTTCTAAACGGGGAAAAGTATTTCAATAAACGTATTACCGATTGCTTTGCGTTTGCAATTCGACTAGGAAAGTTGATTTATTATTGTTAGTTTGAGTCGGATCCTCTAGGATGTTTTCTACAGTTCATCCACTGTGAGAAATGTGTGGTTTGGTATAACATTTCGTTGGTCCAATAATTATTAACGGGATATTCTGTGGAAATAACATTTCTTAAATCTCATGAATTTTATTTCGTATTGGGGAAAATTACTCTTAAATATATGAAATATACTCATTTATAAAATTACGTACTCATTTATTAAATTCTAATAACCTCACAGATGCTTGTCCCAAGATTTTCAAAATAAATTCCTTCCATTTTGTAATGCTTGTGTCTCGACCGGAAAAGTTGATTTATTGCTGTAAGTTTCCCTAGAATTTGCACTGAAAATAATTAGTTTAAGGGGGATTATATATCTACCAAGAGAAAAAAGGATAAACTTGTCATTTTGTATGGTCAGTGACGGATAAAGTTTTTTTTAGCTAGCTTTTCAGCGGTTCCAATAATATTTTAAATAGTATTTTTTAATTAACTTCCAATTTTTCTGCAAAAACGATTTTTTGTACTCTGGTAGTTGTATACTCTACCCTTAAATCAGATTTAAATCATTGGAACAATGTAAATTGTGGCAGAAAATCTTATTTGTTTTGTTTTCCAGAGCCTGGAGGTGGTGGAGTACTTGAGTGTTGAGTGCGTAAAGGACATGTAGCATGGTTAACAAACAAACGCACATGAAAAAAAGATCATATTCATGTTTCGATTGGAAAAATTCTTCAATTACTCTGTGCATCAACTGTTGGGAATATACGATATTACTGACTGTAGTCTGTAATATCGTTTCGTTGGCTAACATGTCCTCAGGCTAATTAGTGACAGCGATGGGATATTCCGTGAAAATGACGGTGGCGTAGTTTCGGGATGATTGCTATTACCCTTCGCATACCGCTAATTAGAATGCGAAGGCAACGCATGCATATTAATCAATCGTGCGTGTTGAGCAGGTTCGATGCGCGGTGTTACATCCGGGGGGCGTTGAAGGTGGTTATGAAGTGGGAGCCCACTGGGGGAGGACTGGCTGGTGGGTGAGAATATATACGCGTTTAAACGCATCAAACCGAGCATATTGCCTGAATGCGTTTTGGCACCATTGACGCCACCGGCAGCCGACTTTACTGCCACCAACTTGTGGGCGGCGGCAGTGGTGTCGGTGGAAGGTTCACTGAGTCGAGAAAATAGCGCGATGGTGCCGTTTTACGCTCGAATAGACGAAGTGCTAATTTAGCCGGATGAGTGACGAGGTAGTTTCGTTGAAACTACGAACTATAAATGGATTTCTTCGGCAAGCGCTAAAAATTGCAATAACATCTTAATCTTGGGCGCAGAAAAAGCCGAAAAATATTAAATGTCGCACGTCACTATGGCCAGCGCAAATTGCTAGCAATAAAAACCCATTGAAGAAAGCACTTTCGCGTTTAAAACTTTCTACTTAGAGTTGTGGAATTTTGAGCACTTAAAAACTTGGCCTTTTCGCAATTTTTATCATTTTCGTCCATCATCTCGACGCATAATGCCGACGACGTGAACGACGTTAAATTTTAATGCTAAAATCGCATCGTTGATCTTTACCCCCGCTTTTCAGGAAGCGAATATGTGAAGTTGCGTGCTTCCCACATGGGGGCGCGTTTAATAGTATATTATTTGTGTGTGTTCGCAAATTCATAACGCTCGCCGCGTATAAATTTTCATTTTCAACGCTGTGCTGCGCCGCGCCATCGATATTAAAATATGTTTGCTGCTATACCGTGGAGACCAGGGGGAGACTGAAATTGATGAACTTTTGGCCGACCCCCCCTGCGGGCCCATGTTTGCAAATCCCATTTGGGAATATCACCGTGTGTAGTTCGGGATGCCAGTGACCCTTTCGATTTGTAAATTATTATTAGTTGTACCCAGGTCCAGCATTCCGAATTGATTTAGGTTTGAAATATGAAATCAAATGCAATTTTTATAGTAGATTTAAACTCCTCGAACGTTTCTTTAAATTTACTGCTTTAAGTGCTAAGAGTAAGATATTATCAAGTGTAAAGTTACTATTTTCTGTTGGATTAAATAATAATAACCTTTGGAACGGTTTAGTGGGGAAGGGTCCAAGAGAGTAATACATCATTACGTTCATTTTTTGTGGGGACCTTTTTGGTCAGTCTTCAAAAAGAGCAAAAAATGCGTCGGGATATGTGGAACGGAGAATAATGGCTAAACTTATGGAGCGTGCAAAAATGAAAAGAACCTTTTTGAGTTGGTTGAGGCAAGATGCGGGAGGGAACAAGAAATACTGCAAATTGAAGTCTACGGCCGCGAATCTGAGAGGCGTCGAAGGTGTCAACAGGATATAAATGATGTGACATTTACGCATAACCAAACATATTTTTATTTGGTTGCCTTACCTACTTGAAGTACCAAGAGTCCTTTGGAAAAGTACTTTGGGAGTTTCGTCCTTAACTGTTAATTTTTCCCAACCCTAGTTGACCCTTCCGCCAGAGACTTATTTCTGATATATGACATTTTTTCTATTCAGTCTTGTGGCAAGTTACTGTAAGATATGTGATGTGTTTGCCAGAGTTTGTAGATTTATAAAATATATCGAAACGGTGAGCAGGGAGAAAAGTTAACGTCTTTCAAACTACCCTATAGATGCTCGCCTCGAGATTAACAAAATAAATGCCTTAGAATTGAAGGACTTGCGAAAGGGGAGAAAAGGATTCCAATAGACAGACGCACTGTCTAAAGAGTGCTGTAAGGAGTCTGTTACGGAGCTTTACTGACTCTAAGAAGCTCGCGTAGGCAGAAGCCTGAAAGAAACAAATTAATTGACCGGACAAGGAGGTCGTGGCAGATAGCGTGTTATCTCGCACAGAGATTAGCGGAACAACCCCCCGCAAACGAGCTGCGTGTTTAAGTCTTGTCGGATTAGACCTCCAGTGGTTCCTCGATGGATGCGGGTCTTTTTGAAAACGTGGAATGTTGGTTTTGGGATTTTACCTCGGTGATGCTTGTACATACCAATGGTAAGGGGAAGACGGTGGTGTAGACGATTCTTTCTACATCACTGCTTTGTAGATGTCGAAGTGAAGTTTGAGAGCATGCCATGGTTTGCCTTTGACAATAGAACCCTAACTCTTACACGAATATATGCGGATATGTATTCATAATCGAGAGACTGCGCTTCGATCGAGGAATCTGCAGTGAACTGAGGGTGCAGGAGGGGTTGTAAGTGTTCGGTTTATTGAATATTTAAAGTCATCTCTTGTTTATACAACGCTTAGATTACTACCTGAAAATTGCTTTCTCCTGGGGACGGACGACCGTCTACTGCTCCACCCCTCACGTGGCTTGGTTGGTTGGAACTCGGTTTAACATTTCCTTCAATAAACCAACGCAATTTCATTTCGATGCTTGCAGTGCACGCGTAATACCGCTTTAAGTATTCCAGCATTATGTAAATTTCGTGCGCATTTTCCGCGAGGAAATTGAAGGGATTTTATTTATCCAGCAAATGCTCCGCCATTTTGATTGGTTTTATACCCAGTAACAACAAATACATTTGTTATCATATTTTATAGTCTATGTTTTGTATTTGACATTTCGTGAATAAATGGAATATCCTTAAAGGGTTTGGAACAGTAAACTATTCAAAGAAATCTGAGCTTCTGACCACCCTATACCCTTTATCTTTAAAATTTGTTCCGGATGCGGATGACTTTGTACTTAATGTTGACTCTATTTTCAGCTCCTTTTGGAGCATTTAGAATGCCTGGTATCCAGGCACGAACGCTCCCTGAGGATGACAGTGGTGAAGCGTCAAGCGGCTGCACAATCGGGCGTCTCCAGCGAAGTGGAGGTCCTGAAAGCATTGAAAAGTCTCTTCGAACATCACAAAGCCTTGGATGAGAAGGTAGCACCTCCAATTCAACCCTCAAACGAAACTCACTTATCAATCACTGTCTGATCTCTATTTCTCTAGGTCCGAGAGAGATTAAGAGTAGCACTAGAAAGAAATTCATCGTTAGAAGAGGAACTAGCGTTAACCAAAGAAGAAGTATGTATACAATGCAAGATAGGCCCCCGAAAAATATTCACATGTTTTGATGTTTGGTCCCTACTTGTTCTTGCAGTTGCAACAATACAAACTTGGGGGTCCACCCTCAAACGTACCTGCCGTAGAAGATAAACCGAAGGAGAATGGCCAGATTGAGTCCGGGGACCAAGTCACAAACAATATTTCACATAAGGTAAGACTTCGGAATGTAACAATTTCAAAGCGGGTCTGTCAATAAGGAAGGTTTACGAAGCTTTTCGTTTGGCATGTGTGATTTTTATTCGGACATTTGCTTTACGAGGCCTGTGTTTATTATTTTCGAAATTGATCTTTCTTCTAAAGTTTTCTGAATTAGCCTCTTGGAAATGAGGATGCTTTCGCGATTCTTGTATTATGGGGCCTACATCTTCAGAAAAGAGTGGCCGATCTATGCATGTAGAACAAGTTGTAATTAGATGTCGTGATGTGGCATGTTTGATGTCCGTACCTCTAGGCTGCTGGTGGCAAACCACGACTGACGAACGGTGGTGTCGATGCGGACACCGATAGCGCGGCGCGCATCGCCGACCTGCAAACGGCACTCGAACAACAGGTAAACAGGATTCAACTTAATTGGTTTGCTTTACCCTGAGAATATGAAGGCTTTTGTAATCGTGTAACTAGTTAGTTGAGCTAATATGCAAAGCCTCCCTCAAATCTGGATAGCTGCTTCCTGAACATGGCTAATATCTCGTTGTTCTTATTTTCCGGGATATCTGTAGACTGGAGAGATAAGCACATGGCAGCGGCGCGTCGCGGAGATGACAAATCGTGTAGGTGAGCTGGAGGAGAATCTTGCCAAAACGCAAAAGGAACTGCTGAAGGCGCAAGACGTGAACTCGAAGCTACAACGCGATCTACGTGAGAATGTTGCACAAAAGGAGGACCAGGAGGAGCGCATCGCAACGCTGGAGAAACGCTACTTGAGCGCCCAGCGCGAGTCAACGTCGCTCCACGATCTGAACGAGAAACTGGAGCAGGAATTGCAGCACAAGGAAGCCCAACTCAAGGTAAGCCCATTATACATCTCCTAATTCATTAATTTCGTGCGAGGAAATCCTTGGTCATCTCCGAACGATTAATCATAGTTTACTGCGAAATGATTCATGGACGTGTGGATTTTTTGCAGCTGCAAGAAGAAAAGATTGCTGCGATTCAGGAGAAGTTGGAGTTGGCAGAGCAGAAACTCGCACAGTATTCGAAGATGCCGGAGATGGAGGAGCAGCTGAAGGCGCGTATGGAGGCGCTGACGCAGGTGAGAAACCAGGTACGCGGTCCAAGCTCACTTATTCTACTAATTCTATAGATATTTCTAGTTCTATTATTTTCAATGTGCATTTTGCAGACGTATCTCCCACATTTCTTTCAATATCTATACCTCTTTTCAAGTGAATGTTTATAACATTAATCCGTGCACACTTTCAGGGTCTTCGTATGTTCCTTTTTTTGCTTTTTAACTTAGGGGACCATCGCTGGACTTCGCACACGATGAACTCCAGTCTTGGAACCGAGAGTTAAAAGCATCTAAATTCAAAAGAGGAATCTACTTGAACCTAAAGTTTTTCACTCACTCTTTTTGATGGATTTTTACACATAAATTTTAATTTTAATAATAGATCTAAACTTAATAGAGATTTACAACAGACTGTTAATACAGCTTTTGATGTTAGTTATAGAAGTAGTGTCTAATAAAATACTAAATAATTGAATCTGTTAAACTGTAGATTGAAAATGATAGAATTTGAATGTGAGCCTAGGAGCCAGTATCTGAGAATTCAGCATGTATCAGTCTTCAGTATCTTCTAAGAACGGTTATCTCACAGAAAATTATTATTTGCACCGCTCAAAGCTACCTTATCCAATAATTTTCTGTCGTACAAACCGTAGTAGCATTTTTGTTTGATGGTAGGTTGAGTTCATCTTTGCTTGATAAGATCTCCTTCCGCTTTTCGCAGGCCCAAGAACGTCACGGTTCTGCCGAGGATCGAATCCAAAGACTCGAAGCCACTTTGGAGGAGAAAAACGCGGAACTCGTTCGCCTTAACCAAAGACTCAAGATGAATGAGGACCACAATACGCGATTGTCGACAACAGTGGACAAGTTGCTGAGTGAATCCAACGAGAGGCTGCAGGTGCATCTGAAGGAACGCATGCACGCATTGGAGGAGAAGAACGGTCTCACCGCCGAGTTGGAAAAGACGCGCAAGTACATGGAGGAGACAGAGATGCAGAAGGCTGAGATTATGAAGGAGCTGGGCAAGTCGCGGTTGGAAATCGACAACGTGAAGAGGCAAATGTTACAACAAGAGATTGCTTACAACATTCAACAGACGGATGCGCTCACGCGTAGTCTATCCCCGAATGCAGTCGTTGATCCGGCGTCGTTTTCGCGCAGTGCTAGTCATTCCAGTTTTGATACCCATTCGCTGCCGCGACGAACGAACAAGACTCGGACGCCGATTGACGATGATCCCAATAAGATCGCGTTTGCAGCGCGATCAATGACTGAGCAGGAGTGGGAGAAACTGCAACAGGCACATGTCCTCGCAAATGTTCAGCAGGCCTTTGATGTTTCCAGTGATGCCGAATGCGATGATAACGAGAGTCTCTTCAGCACCGCGGATATTCTATCTCCATCGGGACACACAGACGCACAAACCTTGGCCATGATGTTGCAGGAGCAATTGGACGCCATAAATAATGAGATTAGGTTGATTCAGGAGGAAAAGCAAACTACTGAGGCACGTGCCGAGGAGTTGGAGTCACGTGTTGGCAGTATGGAACACATGAATCTTCTCGCTCGGGGACGCAGCTTGGAACGCCAAAGTCCTCCTGTCAGTGGAAGATCCACACCGAAAAGTCACCATTCACCGCAGAGGGATTACATGCATAAGTATCACACGGTAAGCTAGCATTCTTTACTAGATTCCTTTACTTTGTGACTAGTTGACTAAAGTGTGTTTGGTGTTTGACTATCATCTACTTTCTTCTACATTGAACACAAAAAATCATATCATTCTGCGGCTTGTGTTGATCTCTGATCTAATGTGGGAACTCTTCGGGTCTCTCTTCTAATCGTTGTTTAAAAAGGCCCCGGCCTCGATGTCACCAGCGCATTTGCATCAGTATCATGGCATCATGAGTCCAGGCGCCTTATCCGAGTCGCTACCGAACAGTCAGGTTTGTCACTGTTGTCACTGAACACACCTTCAACCAATACCTCCAGAGTCTAAGCAATTTCGCCCAACTGTTACAAATTGCGCTGAAATACAGCAGGAATGGCAGTAATAAACTTGCAGCTTGAACAACATTAAGACACGATACACTATATCATCTATCGTTGTAAACATTAAACACGATCAAACACTAACGCCGCATGCAGTCTTTGTCTGTTCTTCTGAATGAATTGCCTCTGCGTGCCTTTTTGGTGCTTCCTCATCCTTATTCGATTGTGTGGTGGTTAATAAAATTAACTAAGCTTCCCATGCAGCTGCAATTGGCACCCATCAGCGCCGAGATGTCGCGGGAGGACATGCTAATGGGCGACAGTAGCAGCGGAGGTGGCGCGTCCCCATTGACGGCGCGGTCCATGCGTTTGGAGAGAGTCGCACAAGCTCTGGCGCATAGTCAAGAAGAATTGAGAAGGTACGTTCAGTCAAATATAGTAAACTCCATGTTTCCAATCAATGTCTGCTAATCTTTCAACCCTCATATTAACCGACTTTTGACCATATTTAGACGAACCGGTGCTGGCGGATTTCCCACAGGCGTTGCAACATACAGGTCAATGTTTTACCAATTCGAATTTTGTTGTTTTCTTTTTTTTTTGACACGGCATTGATTCCGTTGCACTTTGACTATTCTCAAATTATCCATGTATATTGAATAATTTGGTATGGTCGATTTTTGGTTCTTTAAGTATGGGGTTCTTAGTTTGACTGTACAAATTAGTACCTTGCCATATCATGTCCACTTGATTTGAACTGTAAACATTTGTACATAAAAATTGCATGCGTTTCTTCAGTTTGTGATCTTTTTTCCTACTGCCGCTTTTGGGTTCTGGGTTTATCTGTACGCTTGTTAGAGATTAGCTTAGAGTAGAAGAAGTGTGTTTAGGCCGGGCCAGACACCCCCATCACCATTATCCTCTCGTCATAGCAGTCAGGAGAGTCTGCATAAAAACGCCATGGTCGGAATGCCCAGGGACGCGTCTGCAGCGGCGGTAGCGGCAGCAGCAGCGGCAGCTCAGAAGAAGAAAGGCATTAAGTCATCGTTGGGTAGATTCTTCAGTAAAAAGGATAAGGTATGTGTTGTCGTTGTAACTGTCCCTAGACTTCAACTAACGGAAGGATTTTTTGTGTTGGTTCGCCAGGTCAAAGGCAAAGAAATCAGCGAAAGCAATCTTAGTCTTAGCCAAGCCGGCATTGGTCTCGCGGATGGCGAACTTAGTGATTCAATGAGCATATCAGGCAAATTAGGACAAATGGGACAGAAGGGCGTTGGGCCTGGAGCGGGCGAATTCGATCGACGGCAGAAAAAGAAGTACGAGTATAGCACGCGCGGTGGTAGCCAAACGCCATCGGTCTTATCGCATGACTCTTTCAGGGAGCGCGACTACCGCCACGAGTTGCTCGCGGAGGCGATGAAGGCGGGCACGCCGTTTGCGCTGTGGAACGGGCCGACGATTGTCGCATGGCTTGAGCTGTGGGTTGGCATGCCGGCGTGGTACGTGGCAGCGTGTCGCGCGAACGTGAAGTCGGGTGCAATCATGAGCGCGCTCAGCGACACAGAGATTCAGCGCGAAATCGGCATCAGCAATCCGCTGCATCGACTGAAGTTGCGGCTAGCTATTCAGGAAATGGTCTCGTTGACATCGCCCAGTGCGCCAAAGACATCGCGTACTACCTTGGCGTTTGGAGACATGAACCACGAGTGGATCGGGAATGCATGGTTACCTGCCCTTGGCTTACCACAGTACAGAACCACTTTCATGGAGTGTCTGGTCGACGCGAGAATGTTGGATCACCTAAATAAGAAGGACTTGCGTGGGCAGCTTAAAATGGTCGATAGTTTTCATAGGTACATTATTTGAAAAGTTTCAAGTTTCCTCTTATCATTTTAAAACTTATTTCAGGACAAGTCTTCAATTTGGTATTCAATGTTTGAAGAGGATTAACTACGATAGACATGCACTTGAAGATAGAAGAAAAAATTCCGAGAACACTATTTGTGATGTATTAGTGTGGAGTAATGAGAGAATCATTAGATGGGTGTCTTCAATAGGTTTAAAGGTAAGGGCAAATTTCGGACCATACCAAATGATACCACATTTATCTTTTTTGCCTTGTATTTCAGGAGTATGGTAACAATTTGTTGGAGTCCGGATTGCATGGAGCTTTGCTGGCCTTAGATGAGAACTTTGATGCCAACAGTATGGCACTTGCATTACAGATTCCAACTCAAAATACACAGGTAAGTGGCAACCATTTCGTTTCCACCAATATTTTTCTGTTTCCATAACAAAATGCCTCGGGGTTCACGTTTCTATTTGAATTTCAGGCAAGACAGGTACTCGAAGTGGAATTTAACAATCTGCTGCGCATTGCCAGAGGTGGCACATCCCATCCGGACGACTTGAGTCGCTGCTCCTGATCTGGCCAAATGACCGGCAGCCAGCCAGCAGCAAACCCGTAGTGCTCTACCTCCCTCTCGTCGCCGTTCCATTCCAGAGCTTCGACAAGAGCTTTATAATACAATTTTACCACACACACATCCCAACACAACACGAAACTTACACCCACTCCTTAACCGAACACACAAAAACCTAGAAATTATAATAAGTGTATAAGAAGGCTAGAACTACAAGGATGACCAACCGAAACCCATGATACACAAAAACCCGAATCATTCATTTCTTGGATTTCATTCCTGCGCCCAATATTTGACACTTTTCTGGGAATGACATGGACATGTAAAGTGAGAAATCCTCAGTCGAAAGTACCAAAGGGATGGGAATGAAGTCAACCAAATGAACTGTCGTAATGGATATACTTGTATCGTAACTATTGATATCGTGTACATTCGAGAAATTGTTGTTGTTCTTTGTTGGGGTTTGTTAGGGCAGCGCCGAGTCAGTATTAAACACGCGTGTGCCTGCTGCCTGCTTTGTAGACACATTATACACACTTACACAAGACTTACGTTTGTATCAGTATCAGATATATTCCGGCGTTATTAGCGCAATGTCTCATTTTTTGATATCACACATTGAATAAGGGTGCATGTATAGAATACGGATTCTTCCGCGTGTAAGTAAGATGCAAGTTTCGGTTTTAATTCCAATTTGATATAAGTTCTGGGAATGTGAGGAGACAACCTGGTACCATTCCCAAATGGTACCCACTTTTGCATTGCAGATGGATGCGAATTGTGGCGCGAAATGCAAAAACTACCACTACAGTAATTAAATTATGTAATTAGCGAGCAAACGTATTGTATACACATTGCTAATATTGCTATATAAGTCAACCCCCCCCCCTCCTAACAAACAAGAAACATACCATTTTTGAAGCATTGTTACAAACAAAATATTAAATGATAATAAAATGTTAATGGACGATCTCTGTATATATTATACAGATACAAGGTTTTTTATCTAAGTTTTGATACACATATTCGTATTATGATTTATACGACGTTATTTATTTTCTTGATTTCTTTTCGAATGGTTTTGATTCGTAATGTGATGGCGAATACTATGACAAATACTAACTAAATGGGCGAAGAAACGAACTAACCTACTGGAAAAGGCGCGGAACATAATGTTAATTGTAATGCTTATTAAATCAGATACGAAAGAAATGGAAACTCATAAGTAAAACTAAAAGTACATTACCACATAAACCTAACATATACATAAAGAACCTTGTTATTGATTGCGATGCCCGAGTGTGTATACTCTGGTAAGGATTGTCATTACTCGTAATTGATCTAATAATAGTGTTAATTTATGTACATTGTATTATACATAAATATAAACGATGAGACTCGATCATTAAGTAAATGATAACTATGTTGCTTTCTATGACCTGGCCAAAAAGTTCCCGATAATGTGGAATAAATTACACAAATTCAAATGTATTTGGTTATTTTAAAGAATATAAGACTAAACGAATCAAACTTTTTTGTTTGTAAATTTGTTGGTGTTAACGTTTCTTTAAAATTGTTCTTATTTTAAAGTTTTATCAGTGTTAAGTATACTGTGATAGGATCATGTTGCACGGGGCACACTACTGCCCCGTGCAACATGATCCTATCACCAATGCTTTCCACACAAGAATTCCCAAAATCGAACCCAGATGGGGGGATGATCACATTTTTCATACCATATTGGTCAATACCTCCCTTTTCTCCATACATGGGCGTCGCACATTGTACTACAGTGTTTCTCCTAATAGTCTATAACGTATGATTAATTCTCGTGAATTTGAATGGTTTTAAATAGATTAGTTCGAACACTATTGGTGAGGATACTTGCGTGTACGGACGATATTGTGTTATTAGCTAGGGACTATGTGAATATGCAAGGAGGTCTCAAAGGTTTATAGATAGATAGAAGGGATATGATTGTGAATGTGAACAAAACTAAGAGGATGGAGTTTAGAGGGCCGTCTGGAAGAAGCAGTGATAAGTAAGAACTGGAGGACCTTGTCTTCCTCCAGTTCTTATTTAAATGCCTAGGCTTCCAGTTCGAGTCGTCGGGTGCAATGAAAGACCACACGGTATGGGTGTAAAGGTAGGCAAGGTGTGCATGGGAAAGTATAAAGGGAAAATAGGTGAGTATGTGGGGAGGAAATTAAGATATAGAAATAAAAATGTAGAATGCTTGTGTGAAGCCGATTTTGCTATAGGTGGTGGAAGTATGGGGATTGGGTGAATGGGAGATATTGGAACTGAAGTAGACCTGATTCCTGAAAAACATGATTGGTTTGGGACGTATATTGGACGTATATTAAATGGATTACTAACAACGCGATTTTTCGCTTTTATGCTTTTGTTTCCGATATTGAAAACATATCACTCCTTCGACAAAGAATTAATTTATTTGAATTTCATTTAAATACACATGCGCAATTCATAGATACAAAATTTGTCTATTTTATCTTGCAAGCCATTTTGAATTACACGCGCAAGCTTGAATCGCCGGACAGTCATGCGCAAATGAAGAGTCGACCAGGAGACCGTAAATTGTATGTCTTCTTGCGAATCGATGGCTCTGGGAAGTTTTAATCACTAAGCCACCGATAATGCCATAAGCTAAGTTTACAATATTTCATGTTTTGGGACGTCTTGGGTGCAATTTTCCCTATTTTTTATGTATGACGCCAAGTTGTTTAGTCTATTCCTAAGTTAATACATTATTTCGGTAAAGTGGAGGAATCCGTCACACTTTAATAATCTCTGGGCCATTAAGAATTAAATATACGAATACGACGAACCCAAGACGCACAAAGATTGAAGTGGTTGACACGACGGCCTGACGGGGTACCATATGTTTGGCGAATATATCGGCTCGCCTAGATACATCTAGAGATCGGACACACCCGCAGAGAGAGAGAGAGAGTAGGATAGGATGTTCCTGCATGCATAGCAATGCGCTGATGAGGGTGGGACTAGCCTTACTACCTAGTTATACGAGTATTGTAAAGGAAGTGGTGCTACCGCAAGGAGGGTTGTGTGTAGGCGGTACGTGCCAGCTTCTAGATTTGGATGTTTACAAAATAAAATCAGTTGTTATCCGAACGCCGAATGAGTTACTTCTCATCATCTGTACCTTCCCTAACGCGCAACACAGGCAGCTGGTAACTGCCGACCTGATTTCTGCCGATTCTGGAAGTTTAAGGACTATATGAGGGCCCAGTTGCTTAAGCCATGCACTGCATTTGAACGATTATTTTAGTGAGGTAACTAATGTTTGCTCTCACTATTTGCAGGTATTAATTTCAAAGAACATATCATTTAACGTAAGTCATGTAAATTCACTATTAACACATATAATAAACGAATTAACAAAATATTGAGAAGTAGTTATTGCGGGTCTGGGGATGATAAGATAAGTCGGAAAGCGATGGACCTAGCAAAAAAAAAATCGAGTGACCAATTATTCATTTTGTTAATGTATTTATATTGTTATTTTTATTTATGTTGGTTTATGTTACTATGTTAAGTCAACACATTAATATTTGTTGTGTTTATACAATTATTTATAACAAATAAATATTTATTTTATACGTAAATATAATTTTTTATGTTGAAAATAATTCCGAAAACAACTTAAAAGATTATGTGCAGGTTGCATAACCTTGCATTTTTGTTCCGCTCATTTCCCGCTGCTGCTTGGACGAATAAAATTTGCCGCAGTTGCACATACTATATAATCTATGACGTGGTACCTATGATGTACCTTACCACTTGTGGAATGTACCGGCTCATTTCATGATCGGCACTTTTGTTAATGAGATTTTATAGGCAGACGCAATATATATATATATATATATATATATATATATATGTATTACGTATATGATTTATACAGATCATATATGTACTATATGGACTTGAGGAATCTTAGAAAATCATTGTTTCATTATTCATATTTTTAACAAATGTTAGCATTTAGGTGTGTTTCACAGGTAGAGCAATTGCCCAAAATATACTGATGTAATATAAAGCACAAATATAAAAATTGGAGTGCCGTTATCATCACGTTTGTTCGCGATAACATAGACTCTCAAATACATGCGTAACTAGTCAAATATTAATTACAATATGCCTGAATATCTATATGAATTATTGAAAAATCCGTATCATTGCCAAACATTTGCGTTGCAAATGTTTGGATAACCCAGTGAGTTCGCATATAAATACATGTAAGAAGGTGTTCCTGTATAGTTGTCAACTTTTTTCAACATGAAATACATCATCTTAGCAGTTGTATCCTACCTTGCCCTAGCCAAGGGTCAAGATTTATTTGAACAAGGCATCATCTCAGCAAATACTTATAATGATTTGCTACAAACAGCAGTTGGCGAAGAAACTAAAGTCAACATCCAACTATCAAACATGGTGAATACCCTTGTGGAAGTTGTCGATGTCATGATTGCCGACGCCAAAAAACTAATCACCAAGATGCAAAATGGACCAGCTGCCTGTAATCAAGCCGACAAAATCAGCGCCTTTCTACAGGACAACAAGGACCACTTCGAAAGTCTTCAAAATCGCGACGTCAACAAGTATGTAACTCCCGCAATCACAACTGTGTTGGAAAACATTCGCGCAAATGAAGCAGCAATCCGTACTGCAATTTCGGAATGTGGAGTCCCATGTGAAGCCGACAGTGCTAAGCTGGAGTCATTGAAAAAGCCAATGATTGCTGCAAGGAAAAAGGTGTTTGCCACTATCAACGCTCTTCAGGGTGTTCTCTATGCTGGTGTATTGAAAGATAATCAAGTCTTCGTTAAATACACGCTCGAATATAAGAAATGTATACGTCAGTAAAATCAATTTTCAATTTTGTTAAATTGTTCTGCCTGGAATTCAAATACAGATAATTCTTAATTTGTCTAAATAATCATACATCAATAAATTCATATATTAAAAAAAGGCATCCTATCTATTGATACTTAACCTGCGCCTCCCTAACTTCTTCTTGCAGTCGACCATACTTCTCCTGCAGGGTCTTCTCCCTGTCAACTTGTCGTTGCACATCCTCAGTGAGCGAAGCAATCCTTCTTGGCAACGCCTGTTCTTCCTGTGCCTGCAGGTGCCGAAAAGTCGTCAGTTCCCACGTAGATTGATCAGCTTGCTCGTACAATTCGCCGAGTTGCTTGATCAATGTCTGAGCACGCGTTTGATAGCCCCCTGTGAGGATCCTTAACTTTTTCTCCATTTTCGCGGCACGTTTAGCCTCCCTACTCATATGATTTCGATTCTGTTCCAGGCGTTTTTCAGCTGACTCTAAACGATCCTTTTTGGAAGCCAAATTAGCACGAGTGTATCGGTTTTGATTTGGTAAAAATAGGACCTGAGAAAGACATTCCTCCCAAACTGTAGTATATGCTTCCATGGAAAGATCCCCATGATTCATCCCTTGCTTTACGACATCCATTTCGCGTTGCAGCATTAACTTTGCTTCCTCCACTTCTTCTTTGCCGTAGTCAACATATGGATTTTGTTCTAAAAATGCTAGAAGTTGAACCTGAGCTTGGTTATTCCGTTTTGGAGCTGCGTTCATGACAACTGGATTCTGAAGTTGATCGTAATGCAACATTGTAACCATTTCTTTCTTGATCAATTCTTCGGCTTTTTGAAGTTCTGTCAGGGAATGACTTTCATTGGCTGGTCTGAGAACAGACATATTAGCTTCAGCAGGACGTGGAAACGACCGTTGTATAACTTGTGAGCGTAACGCCAATTCAGCAGCCAATCGTTTACGTTCTTCTTCAAGATGACGCTCATCAACATCCGCCTGATCTTCAACCATTTCTTCCTGCACTTCTTCAATACGAGCTTCCTCTTGCTCAGGAACTACAATCTCATAGTCATTTTTCGGTTGTGGAAGTGTCGACAAACCCATTCTAAGTTGTTCTTTCACAGATTTTTGATGTGAAGCAGCCATTGGTGTCATTCCTTCGACGATAGCATCTTCAGTGTTAATATTCAATTTGTCCCTAATCGGTGTTGGGGTACTCAGTAACCCAGCGGGGACAACAGCTCCAGACTTCGGAGTCATGAAACTAGAACTAGGAGTAGCACCGCCATCACTTCTAGAACTTCGGAAAGGTGTAGCCAAGACCGTATTAGGAGTAGCCACGGTCAAACTTTGAGGCATCACACCACCAAAGTCTGGATTATATAATGGAGTATTTAGACCACCTTTCAGAGGTGTGTCCACGTGTGTTAACGCCATCATATTCTGAGCTTCTTGTAAGATTCGATCACTCTGTGGAGCTGGAGTTCTAGGTGTAGCCGCAATCTGTGGAGTAATCGAGTAATCATTCAACAAAGTATCCGTAGTCTCGGCACCTCCTTCCAAAGCAACTTCCCGAGCGACCTCACTTGCTCTTCCCAGTTTGACGACTTGTTGTAACTCTTGATCGGAGATCTGCGGTGAAGGCAGAACAAGTTTTGATCTCTTCCTCGCAGGCTCTTCGTTCTGAAGCATCGCTAATGGAATATCGTTCTCCTTACGTTGTTTGAGCTTCTCTTTATCCTTCTTACGTTCACGTTCTTCAATCTCACAACGAAGTTCACCATCGAGGTTTTGTTGGCGCAATTTTTGGAAGTCCGGGGCAGTTGGATCAATGTGCTCCGTCGAGGTATCATAGAAACCAACTGCTGGGCGCTTCTCGAACGGAATTTCGGCGTTGTAATCGACGCCACGCTTCTTCTTGCGCCGTGGATTGACTTCTATACCAGCTGCACGTAATTCTCTGCGTTTTTGCAAAGCAGCAAGACGACGTGCTTCCTCAAGTTGCTTTTCCCTAGCTTTTCGCTTTGCTTTCTTTCCTTGAGTGTTGGCTAACCTAGCTCTGGCTTCAGACAACATCTCCAATTCTAAAGAGTTGAAAATATAAATGAAACATTTGAATAAATGTATGAACATTTTGAAAATTTATTAAACAACCAACGATTATTGCTTTTATAGAATATTACCATCTTCGTCCATGTCCTTGGGATCGGGCCTGGCAGGTTTGGTCTCTGGATTCGGATCAATTTCTCCAGGTTTAAGTTTTCTTGGATCATCTGCAGCATCCTCACCTTCCTCTTTCTTTTGAGCCTGATCCCTAAAAAGTTCAGCTTGCACTTGCACCAATTTTGCAGACTTACACTCAACAATAAATACTTACAATAAATATTCATATCTTTCAAGACATTGAGCAGCCGTTCTTCCAATTATAGGAGCGATAGTCCTCCACTGAGTCGGCATCAGCTTGGCCAAGTGCAGTAACTTTTCATCTTCCTCTCGACTCCACTCGGTTTTCTTGATGCTGGGGTCGAGCCATTCAAACCACCTGGCTTTGCACTGTTTAGCTGATTTGCGATGCAGGAGTGAAGCAATTCGAGACCATTGATTTTTGCCATATTTCATTACAGCCGCTTTAAGAATTTCATCCTAGGCAGACGGGTTAGTTTATTGAAAGAGAAACACGGTGATCACTTTTACACATTAATAGTCGTAACTTACTTCTGTATTTCGCCAAACTCCTCCTTTTATCATAATTCGCGGCATGGTGGCTTCTTTTCTTCACTAATAACTTTGATAATTTGTAGGTATTTATGTTAATGAACAATGTTACAATTTACGTGCACAAAATGTACAAAACGTTTGGATGCTTGTTAACCTCAAAAATCGTGTTTGACGTTAAACGCCGATATTGCACAAGTGTGACATCTGTGAGTGAGCTACCAAAAGTATTTGCTTAAATTACTTAAGAGGTCTGTTTAGATAATTTGATGTAGTTTGGGTTTCATAAGTTAAATAAGACTCAGAACTTTCTATTTTCATATTTTCTCGGCTATTTTGATCTAGGTACACTTTCATATGGAATGAAAGTTTACTTAAAAACAACTTTATAATATTTTTTTCTGAAAAATTCGTAGAAAGTAGGAAGTACTATTTACAATACAATACACTACAATATAAAACAATAGATATGTTAGTAAACGGTGGAATTACATAGTATAAGCAACCCAAATATCAACGCATACGACGACGTCCGATGATAACCGAGACAGGAGACGACATTTGTCAACACGAATATCATCGAGGGTTGCCGATATTCAATTTCAAACCTCAAGGTCTTTTCGGAGAACTTATTGTAACGCTACTAGCGAGATCGCAAAGTGTATGTCGTGCGGCGGCGGCCATAGAGGAATGAAAGGCATTTTCTTTGGCGGTAGCAGTCTGTCCCCAGCGGCCTACCGACTTGGTTAATCTTTAGTTTTGACAGTATTAATCATGAATTTTCTCTCGCTGATAGTGTCGCGAAGTTTAAATTATTAAAGTCTTCTAACATATATATCATTTCATCACTTACCTCAATTTTCAATCAACTTATTACTTGGAAAAATCAACTCTCTTTAGCTCATATTTATCAAATTACATTCACTTATATACAATAGAAATAGAAATAAAAATAGACATTGCAATTCAATTTTTATCTAAATGTTATTTTCGTCTCAACAATAAATTACAAAAATTTAAAGTAAAATCTGTAGACAATTTTACCCTAAATATTTCTTTTCGGTTCCCATTATTTGCGCTGCACTTTTTGGAGAATTTCACACCCCAAATTAATGAACACCATCAAGTAATCGCCATTTCAGAAGTAAAAATGCAACACAAATACATTCGCTCGATTTCTTTACATACATATCTTAGGGTTCAACTTAACTAGGCATTATTTGTAATCTTAAAATCTGATTAATTTACAATATTTCTTGCAAGTAGAACAGCAACGTCTGTGATTTTTTGGTGCGACGCGCTGCTCTCTAAAACGCTGTATTGTCTTATCACACACTTGTTTTTGTCACTGAATTTGTTCGTTAAATGCGTCTTCATATGTATAATAATTGTCAATCGTTAGTTTCTTTCATGTATCTTTTTTATAGTTTTAATACTTAATGTTAGTGTTTTCATATCAGTTCTGCGACAAATTCAGATTTGTCGAGTGCGCCATTGGAGGTAGCCTTGAAACGGCTGCGGTTGAACGTATTGAAGTCCTCGTTAGAGCTGCTGTGTGCTGCCTCGGGGACTTGGAACGTTGAACCTTGGAAGCCCATAGCTGCTTCGTAATACTAGACATATCCAAATAAATTACATTCTGTTAGGTACCATATGTGCAATTAGTTAAGGCGCCGGAACAATGGCGACGTGGTACAACGGTTCAATGGGTTCAAAATGTAGCATTCAAGGAATTGGGCATTGGTCATCCTAAAATATTTTGATACATACGTTTGGTGATCCACGTAAAGTACTACTATTGGAGTGCTGAGGAACACCGGATAGTGTAGCGTAATCAGCGAATTCATCCGCCATTGACAATGTCGCCATGTGGACAGATCCGCGACGATTTGGATGTTGTATTGTAGCATACGTATTATCATCCTATAATGCAAAATATTGAAAAATACAAATACCTTGACTTAGAATATCTTCTATCCAAAGACAAAATTGTTTTAACTGAGAAAATTATTTGTATACTAACCGGTATAAATTCATCAGAACTCCTTCGGTGATTCATACTCTCCGGTTCATTGAAAACCTGCATAGTTAGTTCTTGTTCCTCGTAGATTTTAAGTTTCCTAAAAATCATTAATTGATTAAGGATTATAGAGAAAAAAAGGGGAGGACTTACTGTTCAATCCATAAAGGATTTTCTGTTGTGTTTAAGTCGTCTATGATCGCCTTCTTAATCAACGCATCCTTCTTCTTAAGATTGGGCGCTATTGTCCAATGGCGCAGACAACAACAGACCACCGTGAAAGTCACAATGCCGACGATAAGAACGATAAGCAGTGCAATAAGTGCTGCCAAAGCTGGATCGAACGCGTCCTCCTTCTCAGTCGCAAAGGCGGGCACGACGTTTTCGATGGCAAAACCAGCATAATAGTCTTTCAGGAAGTCGTACTTCGAGTCGATGGTCTTCAGAACTTCGGGAACAGGGATTATGGAATGTGTCCGTGGATCAACAACTAGAATATACATATCGCTCCTGAAAATAAAATCATAAAAATAAAACCTTCATAAGTATTTGGTTTATTTGGAATTACCACTCTTCATTTTTCTTGCCCATGTCATCGGTATGAAAACGAATCTCGTCTACGATAACCCGACTTTCGGTGGCATTACTCAACTCAGCAACGATTTCGTCCTTCTCCCGTAGGACCTCATCGACCGGTCGCGATAATATAATCCGATTCAACTGATTCGGCTCGAAGATCCAAACGTGCACCTTGGTCACGCTCTCGCGCTCCGGGAACGCGTTCTCCCTGGCGACCACGTCGACGATGAACCGATGCTGATTGTTCTCGGCGAGATAAGTGGCGGTGTTGATCTGACCGTGCTGGCTGATATTGAACGGAGAGGGTATGATCGAGCCGGAGCTCTTGTCCGAGCCGTATTTGTATAGATTGGACGCCCGGATGTAGTACGTTAGGCTGCCGTTCGTGCCGTAATCTGGGTCCGTTGCGGTCGTGTTGAGGATGAAATTGTTGACTTTGGTCATTGCATTCACGGCCGTGTAGTAGACGTCCTTTTCGAAGTGCGGCGCATTGTCGTTGACGTCACGGATGTAGACCTTCACTTTGGCGATGCTACCGTCGTGCGTGACCTGCTCCTCGGTGAGGTTGTCGCGCTCTTCGATGGTGAGATAGAAGTCGGGGTCATTGTTGGCGAGGATGTACAGATCGTACTCGGCGCGCTCCTCCCGATCAAAAGATCTGTTTGTGTAGAGAGATCCGTCGGACTTGTCGAGGGTGAAAGATCCTTGATCATTGCCGGAGAGAAGGTAGTAGTAGACGCGCGCGTGCTTCCCTTCGTCGCGGTCCAGCGCTCGGACTTGGCCGATCCGTACGCCCGGGGAGTCGTTTTCGGCGATGTAGAACGTGTACGGATTGGTCGTCTTGGAATCGGGGAATTCGGGTCGGTTATCGTCCATGTCCACCAAGAGAATTGTTAAGTAGCAGAGGGTTTCGTGCCATTTTGGTTGGCCATGATCGCGTGCCGAAAGGATTAGCTAAAAATACAAGTCCATATCTGTCTCAAAAGCGGCACCTTCAATCCACTGTATTTTCTCGGAATTTCAAAGCGCAGATGCAAACAATAATAAATTTACAGATAATTCAAGATTAAACAACTAAGTGTCAATTCCATAGAGATCAAACTAATTAGACTACAGTGCAAGATTTGCTTTGAAATCTATGCAAACCAAACGAAGCGGTTGTAAGATATGTTAGTCTTCAGGCGAGAAACATGCGGGCCAGATGGAAATTGTGAAACGCTTTAGGGATACTGAACCAGAAATCGATACTCACATCGTATTGGGCACGTTGCTCTCGGTCTAAAGCCACGCGCGTTTTCAACTCGCCGGTATTAGCATCGATAGAAAACTCTGTTGTTTTCTGTGTGATCATGTCGTCAATTTTCAAATGATACGTGATCCTGCCATTCTCCCCCAGGTCTTTATCTGTTGCTTTAACGGTCATTACCAGGAAATCCGGAATGGCATCAGTCTAAATATCGATGATAGAATACGAAATACATGAGAAGATAATAACTTTGGTAGAACAGATACAGCCGTCAATTATTTAAGTAATTACCTCGGTAACTTCGACAGTGGCATTTGACAAAGCAGGCATAATAAACGAGGGACGGAATTCGTTGACGTTCTGTACGGCGATATTCACGCGCGCTCGATCGGTGAGCGCTCCACCGCCTTCACCATCCCTCGCCTCGATAATTAATTGATAATTGCGGGGGCCGTCGATTAGCGATTTATGCGCGTACAGGATGCCGGTCTCCTCGCCCAACAGGAACACATCTATCCATTGCGAGGAGAGGGTAGACGGAACCGGAAAGAGAACAACGGTTAATTTATCATGGTCGGTCGTAGGTACAATTCGCACAACAAAACTGCGCAAATTTCCCCGGATAAAATGGTTGAATTATTCTATTGTTCCATGGCCCATACAAAATATCATTGTTTCATTTTATAGATAATTTAATTGAGTATACTTCAAACTGTTTGCAAATCATTAATTTGAAAGCGGCCTAAATTGATGCTGATAAATGGAAGATGATAAAGAAAGTATTCTAAGTTACCTTTATCATTCCCTCCAATAATCCGGAAACGAACAACACCGTGTATGCCGATATCCTCATCGGTGGCGTTGATCGTCAACAAAGGCACGGGCGGGTTGAGGCGCACATTCTCCACCACGCTGATGTTGTACGTGCTCTGATTGAATTTCGGCGGGTTGTCGTTAACGTCAAGGATCTCGATGTGGATCGGTACGCTCGCAGAGCGCTTGAGCGTACCGGGCGCATTATCCGACGCGACCACTTGTATCGTCGTCTCGTGGACGGCCTCGTGGTCGAGGAATTCCGCATCCGCCACGTGGATCTCGCCCGTCTTCGGATCGATGCGGAAGTGCTGGCTATGACCGCCAATGAGCGCGTACGTGACATCGCCGAAAACGCCGGTGTCCGCGTCCACCGCCTTCACGGTGAGCACGTGCGCGTCTTTACCGAGATTCTCCTCTACACTGACGTTGTACGCGTCGACCGGAAAAACGGGGTCGTTATCGTTCACGTTGATCACCGACACAAGCACCGTCGCGGACGCATTCAGCTGCGGAAAGCCAGAGTCATAGGCCACAATCGTAAAGTTCAACTTTTCGGTTTCCTCAAAATCGATCTTTTTCCGGATTTGAACGATCCCGGTGCCGTTATTCACCGAGAAGTACTCACTGGGAGGGACAATATCGTATCCGGAGATCTCAGAGTCCTCATCAAAGGCATTATACGTAGCTACAATCGTCCCCACTGGTTGTTCCTCTTTCAATTCTAAGGTGTAGAACGGGAAGTCCAGTGTCCAAGGAGGTGTAAACATCGGAGGAGAATCATTTACATCCGTTATTGTTATGATCAGCATACCTTCGCCCTGCTGGATTGTGGATGCAGTAATATCCGTTACGAGTACTGTGATCCTAACAACTGCAGCAATATCACGAATTAAGGGATTGACTACTGTTACACGTCCTGTATTTCTATCCACCGAAAAGAAAGCTTTAAAATCATTTCTGTGCAAAACTTGATGGCCATGTTTATCCAACGCAGTTATGGGCTCGGTTGCAGCAAAATTCAACGCTTCAGAATTATTAACATCCGGATCTAAAGCGATTAAGGAATGAACATGAGTCCCAACCGGGGCATCTTCCAAAACTTCTGCTTTCTGAGTAGTCGGCACAAAATATGGTATTTTATCATTTGTGTTAATTACGTTTATGGTTAATATCGTAGTACCAGAAAGAGAGGGGGTACCCTTATCGTCTGCTATTACTTCAATAGTATATGTGTTTCGACGATCATAGTCTAACTTGTTAGCGATGGTCACGGCTCCGGATTCAGAGTTTATTGTGAAATCATTAAAATGTCCCTTAGAGAGTCTATAAATTAACTCCGCATTTATACCCGTATCTGCGTCCGTTGCATTTAAAACGGAAACTTCACTTCCAACTGGGACATCCTCCTTGATAGATACTAGATAGTTGTCTTTTTCAAAAATTGGAGGGTTGTTGTTGATGTCACGAATGTTGATTTCAACCTGGGCGCTTGCGGTAAACTTCCCATCACTTGCCTGTTAAAATACAAATATTAAATGATTTTCTATACCTTTCATATCCTAGTTTACCTCAATTGTGAGTAAAATGTTGGAGGTGTGTGTGTCGTTACTAAGATCAAGACCTCCTGCTTTTGCGATCCTAATTTTCCCGGTGTTTGAGTCCATAAAGAATATCCTGTCCGGATCACCCGCAATTAATGAATACGTTATGTGAGAAGTTTTGTCCTTATCACTGGCCGAAATAATTAACTCCGGATCAAACCTAGTTGCACCTTCATCAACGAAGACTTTGTAAATGGATTGGCTAAACATAGGAGGGTTGTCATTGTTATCAGTTAGTGAGATCCTGAGAGGCACTATAGAGGTTTGCCCCATTCCATCATCATCCGCGGCCCGAAAGGAGAGTAGATATTCTGATTTCTCTTCAAAGTCCAGACAACCCATTTCCCCCGGATGCTCACATGGTGCGACCGTTATGGCACCGGTCCGATTATTCACGCTGAACCGTTCTGCTCCATTGCCAACCAAGGAGTATACAATTCCATTCTCACCGAAGCGGCCACTATCGCGATCCCGCGCTGTAATAGTGGTAACGAGGGTACCAGGAGTAGCTACTTCGGAAACCACTGCTGCATAACTGTCCTGATCAAAAGCGGGCGCATTGTCATTCGCATCCGTTACAGTTATCGTCAGCGTTGCAGTCGAAGACAATTGCTCGACGGTATGGAGTTCCTTCGCCACAACTAGTATAAGAAACTTCCTTTGGTTGAGGTTTTCGTAGTCGAGGGAGCTGTTCACAACACGAATCGTAACTGGGGTCGATCCTTGAGCAGTAGCTGGTTCGATTGCAAATGCATTTGAGATGTCGTCCAACGATAGGGCGAATTCGGAGTTGCGATTCTTATTTGGGGAAGGAATTGATTTCCAATTAGATGCATGAACGTATTTTTGGTATTATTAAAAAGAAAATGGTTCTCCTAATCGTTTGCACGTGTTACAAGCAAATAAGAAAAAGATGGGCGTGAGCGATAAGTTATGACTTACAACATCTGGATCGTGAACGGTCATATCCAGATTCGGGAGTGGGGCCCCTTCAGCGATGTTTTCCGGTATCTCGACGTGATAGTCGCGTTTATTGAACGTGGGCGGCTCGTCGTTAACGTCTTTTATCGTTATCGTTGCTGTAGCAGTGCTGGTCGTCGATGGGTCGTTGCCTTTTTGTCCGTCGATTAATTCTCTTGCCTTTATTAGAAAATTCATTTTTCATTTCAAAACAATTTTTATAAATTGACCAGCCATTTATATAGACAGCTTTTGTGGCCATATTTTGACATGTTATCTTATAAAATTCTAAAATTATTATTTAAAACTTTAAGGGATCCGTGAGAAGGTTGTAAATCACCGAAATTGAGAGTTTAATCAACCGATAACGTTTTCAACCCCGGTGCGTTAATTCCAAAGGTGGAGGTAGAAGTTTTCTTTTTAGGGTCGATCGTGGTTCGGTTTCTAATTCCACAATTTTCCTTTTAGGGCGAGACGCGCGACACTTAAAATGCATTCATAATTCTTGGAATAATTTTCGGAAACGCTTGTAGCAATCGAAGTAGAAGCGAGAAATTTTCGGGGGTTAATAACTCGAAGTTTGATTACTTTCCGGAGATTCAAGCGACGCCGCGGCGTTTCCAAGATACTTATTTCTTCACGTCTTCATGATTAACCATAATAAAATAAATAATATAAAACTTACCTTAATTTTAAGAGTCAGCGTACTATTTTCATTCTCTAAAGCTTCTCGATCTAGAGGCTTAGCTGTCCGAAGTTCCCCAGTAATTGAATCCAAGAGAAAATAATTCATGGGATCTGTTAAACATTTAAAAAAATCCAGAATAAATCGAAATTGTCCCAAAGTTGAAAATAAAGTTTGTATTTACTGTTGACTAGTTCGTAAACAATTGGCCTGGGATATTGACGATCTCCATCCGTGGCATGAACAGTTAAAATTAGGGAATTAATGGCTGCATCTTCAAAAACCTCTGCCTCCATCTCCCCAGAGAATTTCGGAGGAGTGTCCTGGACGTCATCTACTCGGACGATCACTTTTGTCGAGTTTGTTAATTCACCATCCTTTTAATAAGAAATAATTAGTCAGCAGTGTTATGGTGTTCCCACACAAAGATATTCCATTTTGCGGGAGTAATGAAAGAAATTAAAATTTTAATTCGTTTAATATGTTTCCCTCCAAAAAAAATTAATGCAATTTGACTCAAATTAGACTCCTTAATAGGTTCAAGGTTCGTACTTGGAAAGCCCAAGAGTCAGAGAGGAATATTCATCGAGGAATGGTAGGAGCAAGGCGGCTCATTGGAAGTTAGAAGGTTCAAGGGTGGGGTATCCGAAGCAAGGAATGAGAGATACTTACAGTCGCCTTAAGTAACATCTCGTACTCGTCGCGCACGGTGTAATTTAATTTGCCGGCGAGCGTAAATACACCTTTATAACTGTTCTGGGAGGCCTCCACCGCCTGCAGTTGGAAAAGATCGCACGCCTGTTCGTAGCCGGGGAGATTGATGCACTCGACTTCGATCGTAAGACCCCCCGAATCTGGGTCTTCTAATTCTATCTTCTCGAAAACAGTGGATCCTAATATGGCGTCCTCTTTTACTGATATTTCATATGGCACCTAAATATGCAAATTTAATACATGTGGAGTTTCGGTATATGTACGTTTGTACTAACGTTGAGAAATAAAGGAGCATTGTCATTCTCGTCGAAAACAATGACAGTGATTGGCACTCGAACGATATTATTACCACCGCGGGGAGCATCTTTCACCTCATCTTCGATGGTGACGTTGAAGTTGAGCGTGTCGTTTACCTGCGAGATAATGGGGGGAAATGTGATAACTTGACAAGGGGGCAAAGAGGTGACATAAAAGTTCGATAAATACCTCCCTATCCAGGGGTTTTATAAGCGTAACATTGCCATTGACCCGATCCACGCGGAACAGATCCGTGCCTTCCAGGCCGTAGTAAACTGGACCTTCTTCAGGGTCGGTTCCTTCGAGAGTGTAGACGATCGTCCCAACTTGTGTGTTTTCTGATAACGCGAGGTTATCCATGTCCAGGGAGAATGTGGGAGGTAAGTTACCTCTACATACTGAAAAAGAAAGAAATAATGTGTTACCATAAAGTGGCGTGCCATCGATACTGAAGTTACCAACATGACACTTTTTATGTTATTTGATACATGTTCTAAAAAGAAAGTCAGTGTAAGTTCCAAGTCACTCAAACGGCACTAACACCACAAAATCAGAAAGAAAACAGATCGAAGCGACATTGTCATAATGTTATTCGACACTCGGGTGCGTTCTCCCGAAGTTGTCTCGGCCATTTTGGCAAACGCGACTGTCGATAGTGTTTACCCTCTCTTCGTTTTTCCATGCCCACGCGCGAGTAACTTCAGTATTTCAGTGTTTGTTGCTTTATTTTCTCGACGTTCGTTGCACTCTACCACTCACTGCCAAAATATCTGAACACCGGGCACAATCCGGTACTAAATTTGTATTCATAGATGAATAGTGGAGTCATCCCGGTAATGAATAAACCGGAAGTGGTCGAAATGCCAACAAACTAATCCCGAACTACTCTACAAACCCCTCAAGATAACTAATCGCTTTGTGAATCAAGTAATTTGCAAGCAATTCGAACTTGAATAAACTAGAATAAAATGGTGAAAATTGCACATTGATTTCATGATAAATGCTAGCCATTTTCCCATCCTTGAATTCAAAGCCTTTTTCTAAAATCCTGCCGACTATTGAGATTTTCCTACAAAGTACCCGATTACAGCCACTTGTGCACGTGCAATTCCTTTTTCTGACTTCCCTCGTTCTTGTAGTTCTTTCCGGATCTGATATGAAAGCCATTATTCGATATTGCCCACAGCAGCACAGAAATATCAATCAAACTGTGGCTGGGAACAGCACGGCACGATTAGACGTTACCTGCATTCCACTGACTCCTGTTGTGAATCATGTTCGATCATTTGGAATCACAAGTTATAGCCGGCAACATTTCCCAGATATTTCCCAACCAATCAACAATAGAATCTAAGGTTCCCCATCGGGTTGCTACCCTTTTGTGAATGCCGTGTTATGGAGTTATTGATGTTCTGTGATTTCTTTTATATTAAACTTGATTCATCAAAAGCAGCGCAAAGGAAAACGAAAAATGAAAACGAAGACTAATGGCGGGTATCCGAAGCGATTGGGCTTCCAATATTTCCGTTGTTCTTCGTGTGTTGTTTTCCTACGGCTGCTACCAATTGTGGGACTTCCAATTTCGTTCTATTTCATCGTGGCACGTGTGATTCATTGCGCAGCTGTTGGAATGAATCAAAACGAAAACCTTCAAGCTCCTATCTACAAATCGGTAACGGAAAATTTAATTTATTTTCCTGACAATTGCAATAAAAACCAGCGGAAATTGTGCGCAGTCAAGTTAACATCTATCTTTTGAACGGTCCTTAAAGAAACAGAATATATGTTTTGATATATTTTTCCCCAAGATTACTATGTTTCGGGAAGCTTTTATCTCTACCGTAGGAAACAAGAAAGGGGCTTAACAAGCAGCTTTTCGAAAAAGGACTTGGTGCGTCTCTAGACATCTCAATTTAAATCCGACATGGCGATTCGCTAATTCGCACAGCAGTTCCGAAGCGCCAGGCGCAATCTTTCTTCCCAGAGGGTGAGACGCCGGACTAAATTTAAGCGCACTTCTCTCTCTGTAGCCTCTGCCATGCAGCGCTTTCACTCGTCCTGCTATATTCGAACAGGAGAGAACGTACGTTAACTCTACACCGCCTCATTGTCACAATCCTCCAAGTTGGCAGGAGGAAACCTGTCCGAATCGCAAGGAGGAATACGCGCACACCGAACAACACGAAACAGCTACTAACCAAGGCGCTGCAAACGCGCATTTGCAGGACAAAAGAGGCACCGGAACGACACATCTCCTTGATGCGTTGTGTTCGAGAGAGGTATTCTACTCGGCGTTGAACATTGAGTGGGAAAACAACCCGGGGAAGTTTACCTTGCACGTCACATATTTCACTGTGTACTTAGTATCTATACGGGATGTTGCCTTCTTTGTTTTTACACTTTAAACCATTGATATATTTTTTGAAAACCGCTAACCGCTAATAAGTGTTTATCTTAAATCAAATAAAAATCCTCCAACTTCTAGTTGAAAAGTTTCAGTTCACTACCGCTATTCGATCGTGCACAAGATTTTTTTCCAATTGGAACTCTACATTTTTTAAAAATTGTCTTAAAATGTACTGGGAGTCGAATAATAGAATTCCTAAAAAAGATTTTACACTCCTAAAGTCCTAAAGTTACATAATTTTGAAAACACTTAGTATGAATGTTTACATCTACAACCACAAAATAACATAAGTTATTCTCCGCTCCGTCGAACTTTCGCTAAATCACCTTCACCCAAACACCGCACGTGGCGTTTCTTTGCGAAGCGCATTTCGCTTCTGTTGGATTTAGCCCGATTCACGCCGCTTTTCCAGGGCGTTAGTTTATGTTTCCCTCGTTTGCGATTAAATCTGCGCGTTAAGATTGCCTCCGTGAGGTTTTTTTCTCCTGCGCTTCCAGCTTGCGACCATTTTGGTGCTTTAATTTCCATCGATAATTTACGTCTAGTGACTTCTTTAATCTCCGTTTTTTATTCTTTTTGTTCTTCATTTAGATAGAAAAAAATCGAAACAGTGCTGAATATTTAAGGGGACATTCACACCTTGCAGGGAAAATATATAATTTTCAAGGGAAACTATATTAAATATCGGATCGGTGTTTTTAGCTAAAAGAATACACTTTCGAGAATATTTTAAACTATTTATTTTATTCAATTAAATTGTCGGATTACTGGAGCTTTTTAGGGAGTACTACAAAAAATAACAAAACGGTAATCGTTGGAGTTTTGTAAAAAAACATCAAATACAAAAAAATAGAAATTTTAATAATAGATATATAGTTCAGAGGTTTCCAAACTTTTTATAACAGCGCCTTCTTTTCTTAATGCACTTTTTTGGCATGCCCTGAACAAATATTTTTTTAGGGCCTTTCAGTTCTTGGGATATTGTAGTGTATACACGTGTTCAGAAATTATCCATGGTTCGGCCATTGAGGGACTTATTGCTAGGTTTTAGAAACAACATAAGCCAGCATGAACAATTTTAAGTAGAACCACCTCTAAGTGCATGTATTTCCATTTTCTTTTTGCAGCTATTGACTTATAACACATTTTAGATATAAAGATCATCTAGATCGAGCATTTCTTGGTGCTTCTGGTTCCTTCGAAACATATGTGGCCCTTCAATTTTTGTTCTATATATGACGGGGTTTACCGCACTTATTTAAGTAAAAAACAAGCTACTTCGAGCTTTTTTTGTTGTTTCTGATTCCTCTGAAGGATGTGTTACTCTTTGTTTTCTAGTTTCAGGTATTGTGGGACTTGCCGCACTTTCTTAAGTATACGAATCATTCAGTTCGAGCGCCTTTTACGGGTTCAAATTCCTCTGAAACATGTATTGCTATTTCATTATTGGCTTTAGCTTTTGCCAGACTATTCGCATTGTTTTTCTTCAATTCCTTGGTCTAGCAATTAGGGTCAATTTTCGCGCCTCCCCCAGAGACCCGAAGGACCTTCCTAGGGATGCGCACCTCCCCAATTTGGAATGCACGACTCTAGTCGTTGTCTATACCTATTTTTAAAATATCGAAACTAGACCACGATTTTGGTCGTTTGCCCTTAACGTAGCGATTCTTAAACAAAATTAATTGATGAATAAATCAATTCAATCAATAAATAACTCTTTCGAATATAACTTCGAAATTTCTTGAAATTTTGATTTGAAACTTACATCAGACATTCTTTCGATAATAAATTTTAAGGAAAACAACAAATTGAAAATCGTCTTTTAAAACTTTGCAAGGAATTTAAGCACATTTAAACTACACATTAGCACATTTACAATTTATACAAGTATTAATATTGCTGATGGTCGGAAAATATAGTAGAATGTAAATAGTTATCACTAAAATTCCATATGCCAGAGCATGAAATTTAAAATTAATTGCTTTTCGAATTCACGAGATGATATGGCATTAATTTAAAGTCCCCAAGCTCTAGCGGATGAGTACTTGGCGTACTACTTTCGGCTTTCTGCTTCGCAAATTTATTCCAGTGCATTCCTGCTGCTGTTTCTGGTTTTGATAGGTTCGTGCGACGTGAGTACTAAGGGCCCGAAAGACAATAAAGCTTTGCGGGGGCATTGCCAGCACGTAAACGGCATAAATTTTAATTAACCCCTGCGCAGATCGAGTTATTTGTCAGACAGCATAGAACATCTTCGAGCTAATGAACGTTACACAATTTTAGGATTAATATTATAACAACCCCCTGTTCTTGTGATTTGGAGTTTATTTTATCAATTTTTTCCAACAAACGGTATGGATGTATATTATATTATATATTCCTTTGCGCCACTTTCGACTTTGAGATGTCGACTACGTTTTGTAGAGTGCCCCAAAATTGAAGAGCGCATACGGGACTTTATCTAAACATAAAAAGCTTCATAGCTCTTCATCGTGCACATTTTTTCTCCCTGCTTTGCCACCTTTGTGGCTGCGAGCGAAATCGTTTCAAAAGAGGATGATTGAACCGAACGAACCGCACATATTCGCACGTTTTGATGGCGGACGTGGCGCGCAACGAGTGATGGCATGGTAAAAAAAAATACGTAAAAAGCTAAATTACATCGGGCGACCGAGAGAACGAAGTCGCTTTCATCTTCGTATTTCATCACTCACTCTGTGTGAAGTGAACAAAAAAGAAACACCCTCTCGACTAATCAAAAATTAAATTCGACTCAAGCATGGTATATCATAAAATATCACATAACCATGTTTTTATTTAATTAAATATACTCTAATTTGTACAAATTCAATAATTTAATAATTATCGCTTGAATCACTTCCCGTAAAACGATCCTAAACCAACTTGTGTCGACATTGAATATTAATGTTCCCTGCACGGGCTACAGGCAGCAATTTAGCCTGTTGTTTAGGAAAATATTGTTACTTTCCTCACCTCTGGGGGTTGGGGTCAGTGTGAAGCTTTCGCTTATTTCGCTGAATCTCGCACGTAATGTCATCGCGTGCATGAAAGCCACGCGCGCCGGTCCTGAATTCGTTCGAGCCTCCGCGTGCGAACCAACCACCCGACCATTACCATAATCACTAATTACGTATGCGCAGAACGTATTCCGGATATTCGCGTAGATTCGCTCGCAACAGCAACATGGGAGTGGTGGCAGTGTACCAGGCCACGGCCAGCAGGAATGGAAGGATGGTCCTTCCATTCCTGCTGTGGCACTCGAAGAGCGTCTCGTTTCGCATGCTAACTGACGCCAACCAAACCAGCCAGCCATCAAACGTGCAACCAACTATCAACAAACTAACCTTATCTATACAGGAACACTCCTAAAAATATCTACCTTTAGAAAAAATCTCCAACTGACCCATTTTTAAACTTCTAACAATATGGAAGTATCCAAAATATTTTATTCCGTAACATTTTCGATGGTATTGACATGCCTTGATGAGATATCTGGCGTGGGAACCCCTTTTTGACGACACTGTATATTGCGTAAGCAGTTTGAGTAAGCAATGCCGATGACACTATAGCATGAGTATATAGTACTGCTCTGAATGCTTCCTGCATGCTCACATCTCCACTGTGGTCGTTAGCGTTGAGGTAGAATGCCTCTTACATCCTGCTTTTATCCCGTTTCACACGGGAACGTGTCAGTTCAATATAGCACAGGAATAGATAATTTTCTCCCGACATAGACATGGTTAATTTAAGCAATTTCCTATTATTTGAAATATTCAGCTATCTAATAATACTTGTTTCACGGTTGGTATAGTACAATTTGAGAAGGTCCTGTATATTGCTCTTAGGTGGGCGTTGTTATCTCAAAGGCACATTAATTATGTCCTCTGCACCACGACGATGGGTATTTATGGTAATGGTGCTAACAGGTTGAACACGAGCCAAGTTGCGTGCGGCTGTTGATAGTTCGGACATGTATTAACAACACTTAAGCCATGGCAATCAATAATGTCAAACAGAACGCCGGACGTCAATAAGGTGATTTCTGTTTTCAATGCGAACAGATTCATTGGGAATTGATTTGGCATAGTGCCTTAATACACAAAATCATTTTTACTGAATACACCCGTATGTGCTGATTGTAATGACAACGAACTTTTATCCTACGATGCTGCGCATCAATTACAAAACCTAGCTATAGCGGTTCTTATAGATGAGTTTTCTAGTGTAGTACCTGTGATTTACATATGTTACTTAGATCATAGAGTTGATACGGATGGTGTTAGGGGAGAAGGAAAGAAGGAGGCGTACAGTTCAGAGTATTCATGGGCATATTGCTATTGTTCTTTTTGTGTTATTTTTATGTTTGTATGTATGCTTGTTAGTTTTTTTTTATTTTAAGATATGATTTTACATATAAATGTTAATGATTATAATGGAGAAGATATATTGGTGTGAAAAACATGCCAATAAAGGTTCATATACAACTAGATCACTCAGATCAGTACCAAAGTGCAGGTCCGTGAGTTTCTTCGCGGAAAGTGGAGTCAGTTAAAGTTTATAATATTAGATGAGAGTCCGCTACCGGCAGTCGTCACCAGCGAGGCTCACATCAATCTGCCTGTCCATTTACTTATTTCATTTCATGAATTGTGGTACAATAAAATCCCATAGTTTCTTGATTGCATGTTTAGAAATCAGTTGAGTTTATTACATTAACATGGCCGATCTCAAAAAATGCCTTGACCTAAACATTCCACGTTTATTCACATTTCTCTTGTTTCTAGAAGTATAAATCATGCACCAGTCGATTCCGTGTGAAAATTACTTTAAACACAAATTTTTCATTTGATTACTTGGAACTTACGCTAGAAATCTTGAAAGTTGAGTCTAATAACGGCGACATTTTCGCTGTCAGAAAAAAGACTTGATTTGCTATCTCATGAAGATCGTATTTATATTTATATTTGCAACATTTCTATGTATACAAATCATATATTAATCGATTCAAAATTAAATTTCTTACTAACTACCACAATAGTTTTTTCCCATTAATTGCCTAGAGGAATTGTTATAGATTGTTAAAATTGAGCCCATTTATGAAGACATATCCAGAGAAATTTAGAAGCACAAATACACAAGTATTATAGGCGCCTGCCGCAATTAAACCTTCAGAAACGAGGCACATTGCTATTTTATATAATATCATTTACATTTTATGTTCATAAGGAAACATTTAGTTATATATTTATTGCAAATCTTAAGTTATTATATTGAAACTTGTACTGATGCATTCAGCCATCATTTGCCATGTTTGGTGGAAATTTCAAGTGCTACACTCTTCTAGCTTCCCAGGTAATGGTACTTTAACTGGGGCATGAGTACTCATTATGGCCAACTCATGCCCCATAAGAAACGTTAATAATGTTTTGTAGCTAGGCTTCAGAGCGTTGCATCAAACATACATCGAGGCCACGCCTTGTATTCGATTCGAAAGGAAGCCAGCTCCTGGCTATCTGTTAAAAAATATTCCAGAAAATATTTAGTAACGAGACGATTTTACGGAAATAGAACCTACTAGACATATCGCATATCGTCGGTAGTTAAAATTTTCGACCTGAGCGCTCTCCAATATTGAAATACAAGCAACCAGGCCGACTTGAAGCATATGCAGCCGTGTGTAATTGGTGGCCTGGAGGGCTTATACCCGTATATATCCAAAAGGGACATGACATGTTCACAACTGGACCAGGGGGCGAGCAGGAAAAGGCAATAACGCGCTGCCCGAACACACATGCGCCACGCGCATCAAAAACGCCATCGTGCATTGGGGGGCACAAAGTCAAAGAGGAAACTGCGCAGCGGCGAAATAATGAAGCCGGGGCAGTTTATTTCCATCAACGACCATGCTGGACGGCGAGGCAAGTCAAGCCCTCATCCGCTTTTGTTCGGAGCCGGTGTGCCGGAAGATAACACGCACGCGTAATTTAATATTAAACCATATTAAACCGTGTGTAACAGCATCACAACATCACCTGGACGTTTTAGCAGCCGGTTGGCGCATTACGCCAACTTTTCACGCGTCGTTCGAGCGCGAAAAAACAACATTATTACTATTTCAGTTTCCATTTGGATTACGAACTGTGGGGGAAATAGCCAATCTATAGTTAGCGGTAGCATTATATAACTAGGCAAAAACGAAATTCAGCGGTGTGTTTACACGAAGCACGAACGAAAACGCGAAAATTCAATCGGCTAAAATTGAGCGTTGCATTTCCTGTGTGGAAATTAACCACCACAAACGCACAAACCACAATAAAATGAATATCTAGCACTTTGGGGCATATAACATTTCATGAAACCTGCAATCGGCAAACTTTTAAAGCAGAAAAAAAACTCGAAAAACGAAGGAAACAGTATTTTAATACAATAAATAACTAATTTAATGTAAGCTATAAGCACGGAGATTAAATTACTTGAAATTATAGTATATTAAGCTTTTGTTATCCTTTATTGAAGTTCTATTTTATAGATGCTACCTGTATCTGCAGCAACATTCGCCGTATGAGTAACGTGGTGTACTCGACTCCGCGACAAGGTCGGTCTATATGCAGGCGAGTTGACGAGTAATATAATTAGTGCAATATGAATCTATTTTTTATTGGTATAAATATTTTTTATTGAAGATTGTGATTGATTAAAAAATGATTGAATGGTATAAAACCTTTAAAGGTGAGATTTAACTAGATAATATATTTAAGACCTTTGAATATTTAAAAAAGAGGATAAGAATGCACAAATGTAATTAAGAGCATGCAATTTAAAAAATAGCAAAAAAGAACGGTCAGCATGATGGAGAAACCTCCATCGTGTTTGATGGAAGATTTGTCAGCGTAGGGCTGAGTGTCAAGTTACGGATCACTTATATAACAAAAGAGAATCCGAGAGAAGAATGGCAGCAAATGTTTATGTGCCTTCTATGCCTACCCTTGTCTGACGAATATACACAACAGGAGATGAAAAAACTCGAAGAAATAATCTATGTCCATTTAATTCATGAGTCAGACAAAGAAAACCACGAAGCGACACGACGCCGAAGAGGAGGTTTGAATAACGCCTAACATGCCCACGCTGAAAATTATAATAATATAATTACACTCAGTGAATTTTTAGGTATTTTAATTTTTGACATTTAACAATATCCTTACAAAAAGCATTCGCCAGTAGTCATTTTCATTACATCAAAAAAACTCAACAATTTACTACTAATATTTACAATCAAAATATATAAAGATAAAATACAACTGTATTCCACCCCACTCTATTGAGTCATACCTCTAATTACTATAATTTGCCTCACTATTGTCACACTCTCCCCTCACTCTCCCAACCACTCTCTTACATTCCCACTCGTGCTTCCCAAACCATTCAATCCTCTCACATTCAACCAGATGATCCCAAGAATCAACACCGCTCCTACACCACACACCTCATGTACTCATACCCCATCCATACTCTGGCCATAATCCTTTTGTCTTCTGCGGTCATGTTCTTTTTATCAATATAGGCGGGTCTCCGCACTATTGTTTGGATTAGATCGTACCTGGGTCATACGCACTGTTTCCGATACATTCTTGGCGCTTCTGCTCTTCCACCTCTTGACCCCTTTCACGCACAAACCATTCAAGCATTCCTGACTCGCTTATCATTGCTTCCACTGCCTGCTCAGATACACCCACGTTCTCATACTCCCTTTTTCTGCTTTCTCTCCATCCACTCACCCCTTTCCTAGCACACCATTCCCATATATCCTTCACCAATCTCCCGGTTCCCATTCCCTTCAGTTTCTCTTCAAATCTCCAGTCACAGACTCACATTTAATTGACATTCTTCCACTTTCTTGCAACACAATGTGCCTTGGGGTAGATCTCTCGAATCCCATCAAATCCTTGATGAACCATGCTTGCTCCCTTTCAATTACCTCCCATTTACTCAGTCCCCACACTTCCACCCAATACAACAATCTGGGTTTTATACATGCATGTCATAATCTCAGTACGACAATCCAGTGATTCCCCCATATTCGTTTCATACTTCCCCAGGCACTCCTCGCCTTGCCATGCATCCATCAAATTATAGGTAAATTTGGGAAGTGACAACTCGATACTAACTAGACACGATACCGTTTCACAATATGGTAATAATTTTTGGTGTGACACAGGCCGTGAAGAAAATAGCGAAAATCGAAGAAACACATACAATTACATTATATTATACATTACATTATATCACATATATTATATTAGTTGTTTTTTCGGAATATTTTTTGCTTACTGGTGCTACACCCTTCAAGTTTCCTAGAAACCCGGATATGTATGTCGCCTTATGCATACTCCAATGTAAAATTACAAACTTTGACCGGCTCGACAGGCCGCGAAGAAATTTGCAAAAATCGTGGACTTTTACATTTGTATTGACCTGAGTGATTTAATATATGTAAATCGCAGGTGCTACACTCGACAACACACCTCCCATAAGAAACGCTAATAACGTTTTGTAACTACGTCTTGTAGTTAACTTTAAGGCGAACTGTTTGTCAAGTTAACAATGATTTTTTGAGGGTCTATCTAATTCGTCCTGAATATCTAACATTATTTGATTATGAAATTACATAACATCAATATAAACTAAATTTTGTTAAAGACTAGATTACGCATAAAAGCCTTAAAACTCAATTAAAACATAATATGATTAAATCATTTATTGAATACAGCCCGCATTGCCATAATTTTAATTAAAATTACAGTGTAATAAGCTTTTAATGAGCACGGTTAACAAATATTACAGTGAATATAACAACACAATAAATTAAATTTAAATTAATTAACTGAGAGACCAACTGGTCACATTGATGGTTATTAAACTACTGAAATATGTCAACAAACAACCTTGGAAAGCAAATATGTGATAACTGATTTAATTGACAGCTTAATCAAGCTTTTGTGGCTACATTTTGGCCACGATTGAAACGTTGCGCTGTGATTTATGTTTGCCACTATGATGCGATTAAATACACTAACAATTGGTATGAAATAAAGTTCGAAATTGTTTATTTTACGGCAGTGAATAAACAAGTACGTACGTCGAATTAGTTTGGCACTCTTGTTTGTTAATATAATCATGACTGTAGAGAATGCAGTCGTGAACAGTTGTGAAATATGCCGAAATTATACAGTTACGGAAATATGTTTTTCCAAGAGTCCTAAAAAATTATAATTACATAAACCTTTTAAATTATTCCAAGTGCGTTACGGACCTTAACCAGCCATAATTCACACAAATTGGCGCAATATTTCACGCCGCAAACGTGTGCCCTTGTTCCGCGCAACATTTTTGCGTTTTTAACCGTTTTCTACTCCATTTTAAACACAATAAACGTTTATTACATTCATCATAAAGCACAAGAGACTTGCGGAAAACAAATTTTATGTGCATTTTAGACTTTTCGAGCGCCATTTTATTCATTACAAAAGTACAAAAATCATTCTTTTACATTTTAACATATATTTTCTCAGAAAAGAAAAATGTATTATTTGATTTAAAGTGGGATTTGTATCATCGCTTTTTATTTGTCAAGTTTTTGCAAGGTTTCTTCAAAAGATATATGTATATATAATTTGGCAATTTAGTATGAAGTTGAATTTATATTTTTGAGAGCACGTAATGCAATTGTTTCCTAGCACATTCATACAACTAGTAGAATAAAGTATTGTTTGAACGAGTCTAGCTTAGCTAGATTG
>WSZQ02000001.1:2452243-2466693 GCA_019419845.2 Weissflogia rhopalogaster | reverse complement strand
TCCGCCTCCATCGAAACGAATGTAATACAATTCAGATAATCAAACGTGCTCATCCAGTGTGTTCAACAAGCAATTTTGGCAAAACATGACCTGACAAAATACGAATACGATTTTGTTTTTTCCAGCTCACCATATTGGTTTTTCCCTTCTTTTAACAATTTTTCTGAAATATTATTAGAATTGCACTTCTCTATATGCAACGAAATGGCGCCACTGTTTTCGTTGCACGATGCACATCAACGATTGCACTTATCATTCGAAATATGAAAATTGACGCGTACGCTCAACGCAATACCCAGCACAGAGACACATGCGCAACGTTTGGGCGACAAATAAAAACGCGACAAGGCGAATTTGACTTATAAATTTCCTCAAAGGTGAAGAACAATAAATATTAAAGAAGACTATCACTCTATTTGAAACAAACACACACATTAGAAAAAAAACTTAAAATCCGTTTGATGTTTTGAGATTAAGAAAACTAAATATATTCGTCACTTTTTTTACATATAATAGTCATAAAAAGTATAGTGTACAACTCTCATGCAATGCACAATGTATTACATTACATGCTCGTTGTACAATATACTAATTCCATTCATACTTGAGTGAAAATAATGAAACACTGGAAAGTAATATGCACTACGTCAATGTGCAACTAAGATTATGTTGCAAAAATCATGCTTTAACATAATATGATGTTTACTATAAAAAAAGAAGAGGGATACCATCAGGAAAATTGTTATAAAGGTTAATGGATAACAGATGCATTCGACGCCGCTTTTGTATCGGTAGAAAAAAAGCTCGGCGGCAGTGAGGATAAAACGGCAAAAATAGAAGAAAATAAAGTACAAAAGCCCCGCCTGAATAATATGAAAAATGTCACGCTGGGTCGTTGTGGATGCCCCTCGATGGAAGAAAGCCGTGCGCAATGCGCCACGTGGCGAGTGAAAGAACTGTTTGCAACCGGAAAGCAACGAAGCGCGTCACGAGATGCTCAATGGCGGAGGCGCCGGGCGGCAGAGACGGTGCTATTGATGCCAACGATTGACGATTGCAGATATATTCCCATATTGCGAATAAAAGCTGCTGTGTCCTCTCCCGCGAGAGCGAATATGGCAAGCGGAAAACGAAGTGAAGTGTAAGCGCGGATAACACTGAATACACAGAGCGAGTGCATTTTGACGCTTACATACTATTTGCTTATACGGAAAACCAACCAAAAACCGCCAAAATAGCCCTCACAAATGCTCTCGAAATCCATAAAATTGATTAAATCATCATTGCTGATAGTAGTACTAAGTTTATCAAGGTAAAAATGGGTTGAAACGTTCTGAAAACACTTTGTAGTTTTAAATGCAGTTGGTGTGCGCCGTTTCTCGGCCCACCGAGTGCATAAGGTACGCGCAGGTTATAAAAGACGTATCGGCAGCCGAAAGGAGGACGTGCTAGAAAGTTGTCGCACACATCGCGTAAAATTGATACCTTTTCTCCTCAGCATGCAGCAGCCGAAATCCTGCGTAACTTTTCCATCTGTTACTCGAGAGATTTGCCGTGCGCGAGTTCCCGGGCACCGAATAATATTAATACTCTGCTATCTCTTCGCGAGCAGCGCGGATCCGGGCCAAACATGTCGCGCGTTGAGAAATTGCTTTCGAATCGCCCCGAATCATATCCGGAATAAATCATAAAGTGCAAACTTTAGAGTCGCACGTAATTTTATATAAAATTTATACATTTTTATGGCGATGACGTTACAGGGTTTTTTGGGGCTCGTTCCGGACGTGTCCAGTTTTATGTTTTTGGGTATTTTATTTTTAGATTTATCTGCCTCATATTTTTTTATGTCAATATATGTCACAGAGGTTTATATTTTGTGATTCTGTTCTGGAGGGATTTTGTTTCATTTTTTAAGCTTCACATTTTACTAATAGTATAATTCGATTTGCAAAAAAATGTTATTGGTTTAGTGAGTATTCTGTAAATTGCGATATTTAGTTTTATTTAGATTAGACTAGATATAGTCGAAATATTTTTTCTGTAATTGGATTGGTCAATATCGTGTGAATTGGGTTATTTGTTGATTTATTTAAAACTCAACGAAGTTTATAACAACAATTTCCTGATTTATTTTTTATAAATTCATTTGCAGCTGAATTAAAACCGGGATGTAACGAAAAGTCACTGGACCAACCATTTTTCTGTTATGGACTTGTTTTCGTTACAACTCAACACAATATAGAAGGGGGATTGCTTTTTTTTGTAAATTACGAGGACAAAAGTTAAAAAAATATCTTTTTCAGTTCGCTTTGATATAAAATCGATGAAAAACGGGGAGTGCAAGATTCCCGGAGGGCGGTAAGGGTATACGTTTAGTATATCGTACAATGAGCATAAGATGGTACTCGTGTCCTCAGAAATATACATTATATTTATTCTACGACTATTATGTGAAAAAATAATAATTTCTTACTGAAATGTATACATTATTCAACAAGAGGCTATACATTGTTTATGAGTATAACAAATTGTGACACAAGCCGAAGACGAGTGCTGTAAGTCATACGCTTGAATAATGTTCATTCTATGTGTTATATACTATAGGTTTCCTACGTTTATTATATGTGAAAATAATGAGTAGATTTTGTTTTCTGGTATATGTGGGTCTACTTTCAATATTTACAGGTTATGTACAGGCTCACTTAGTGAATACGAGAGCTGCGAGCATGCCATGACTAGGCTTGTCAAAAATATAGGAAAACCCGAGTCTCCGGGTTTCCGGGTTTTGTAAATCTCCGAGTTTATTCTGTTACGGTTTTGTCTGTGAACGCCCGGGTTTAAAATCCTAACAAAAACTCGTTTACAGCGGCACCTAGTGTAATATAAAAAGACTATGCGCATGAAAGTTATTTTATTTTCAATAGATATTAAAAGAATGTATATAAATAAAAACAAAAAAAGATAAATACAATTAGCAGTATTCTCAAAGAGAATAGCTATTCTCATTCCAAATATGCATGAAATAGAATCACTGGTCAATATGAGGAAAGATTGAAGATTTCGTTCACTAGTACTACAAATAAACATGTTAAAACACGAACTGATACGTGCCGCATTCGCGGGAGCAATTAATCGCTGTTGTTTTAGGGACAAGTATCAACAAGCTCTCGCGCACTTGCCTCGATTTCGGTTTGGAAACGGAATCAAGGAATAGAGGGGCGTTCTCGCGTCGATTCCGGTTCAAGAAATAGAATTGTTTAACTTCATCTAGGAGTGGGACGCAACCGCGTCGATGCTGGTATCTGAATCCCATACTTTCAAGATCAGCTGATTCTGGTATAGAACCCGAAACTTGTATGAAATTCCGGGTTAAACCCTTGAAAGTAAAAGCCCGGTTTAACCCGAAATTGACAACGCGGAAAACCGGGTAATCCGGAATTATCGGGTACCCTTGACATGCTTAGCCATGACGACGCCGATGGCGCAACGCATGCCGCAGCCTCAGTTATGGAACTACTATAATCACATTACATGCTAGCTGGCCTAGAATTACGTCATCTAGCTACTATCATGATCAGGCGTAGGAAGTATGTATCATTATTTAATCAAACGAAAGTAGAAAAAAAATCCTGGATATACAAATATTTAATTCTTTTCCCGCAATAGACAGGTTCTACTTAATACAATTTACATTACATAAATCACGTAAACCAACGGCCTTGGAAAAGTTTAACGTGTTTAAAGCTGACGTGTTCGGAAGGCGTTAAAACGCTATACAACCGAAAAAAAAAACATGAAATATAAACATTGCTGTTAATTCTACGATAGATATCTTGAAATATAGATATTTTTATGATACTCAGATTTAAAAAATAGCACTGAAAATTACAAAACCATGTAGTTTCTTGGTGTATTAATGAAATTTAATTCAGAATTTATCAAATTATGCCTAATTAACTTGGCATCCAAATTATTTTGTTGATGCAATCATAATTTTGAGATATCAACTATTAATAGTTCATTTTAATTGAATTGAGAGTTTAATTCGGAATATTTTCAAAAATGAAAAATATATTAAGAAAATAAGAAGTGCATATTAATAATAATTCCTTTTATACAATCTCTTTATGTATATTACCTATAACACTATTGTAAAATATCCTATATGAACACAGAAACTGTTCCAGAGTTGTCATAGCATTGTACACCTTTGGTAAGAAACATTTCCGGTATGCTCAGTTTTGCTGCGTTCAGTTAACGCTTCACCGTTTTTAGTGCTTCTTCCTGGTTGTCGATCTGCAATGTTACGCAGACAGCGTCGACATACGCCGCGACATTGAGCTGTATTTATGTACACATCACGCGTGTGACAACAATATTCCTCCTTCTTAAAGCCGCCCCCCATTTCTTCGTGGTCCCCCGTCTTTTTTGTTTTTTCTCTCTTTTTCTCACACACATGCACGGAAAGCACGGGTTCAATTTCTCTCCTTTCGTGTCTCCTCTTTTTTAGCGGCGAAGGAAAACAGCTTTGCTTTACTTATCACCTTCATGTTTTCGTTTCCTCCCTTCGTTTCCCCCGATTCTTGCATAGGTTTTTGAAAGCAGCGCATCGCCGTGGTGCTTCGTTTTCATTCCGCCCTAACACACGACAAGACACGACGCAACATTGTGCTGTGTTATGATTCATAGCACAGTGCAAAACCAACAAAAAATGTACGCGGGAGCAAAAGTATTGCCAGAAGATGAATAGCCGAGCGAACAGAGTCAACGATGCGCGTTATTGTGACGAGATTACGCGATGCATGCGATGTATTTCATGTTTTCCAAGCGTTTATCCCCGAGAATTTCCTAGTTTTCCGGTTTTAGATGCTGCGCGTAGAGGTGGCGGTCACTAAAGTGAGATTTACTGCGGCAATGGACGCGAAATTAGAGAGATATTTTTGAACCACTGTAAAGTTTATTACCAACTATAACTGGATGAATTAAGAGTGGAAGGGCACGCAAATAGTTTTCCGAAACTGTTGGTGTTTTCAGTTTTGTAGCACCGTGTTGTAATGCAGGTTCAGTAACGACATCAAAAACCAATTGCGATGCAAATTTGTACGACCATCCAGGCATATACTACGGCCCTCGCAACTTCAACCCTTCATCTTCCAGTTGCGAGTTCGTGATCCACATCCGCTTTGGTCTTTCAACCCCTTCACAACCAACCCTTTTGACCTGCTACTCATACAACTCATTTCCGAGAAGAAAGATGAGAGTGGTTGAGCGTGATCATGAATCCAAGGGTAGCCATAAGCTGCATCGAACGTAATGTTAAATTTTATGCATTTTATGCACAAACAGGAAGTTATATTAATGTTTGCCGCCCTTCAAAATTTCCAGACTTTATTTCGCACTAAAATATCTTCATTTTTCCTATCACTGCTAAGATTCTAAAAAAAAAAAAAACTATGATAAATATTCCACACCGTAGACTATAAAGTTAATGTATGCATAGAATTTTCCGGTTTTCCCAGAATGTCACAATTTATGTGCGTGGAAAAATAATTGCTGTGATGGTGTCATAAAAATGGAAATATGCGCAGCACTATACGAGACGAAATAATAATGAAAAATGTTCATTAAATTAAATAAAATTTGTTTTTACGATTTCCTTTCAAGACTGCTAGGACTATAAAAGCCTGAAATTAAGAGTGTATATTAATATTTTATTATGAATTTCGAGCGAGGGAAGAAAATTGAAAGATGTTAAAGGTTTCCGAGTTTATAATACGTTGAGTAAGTGAAAATGCATGTTCTTTCCATTCGCTGACGCGCGTGTTTTGCGTCGGAAAGTTCCGCAATTGTTGTCATCAAATAACATAAAATATTTATCTCAAAAGTATGAAGTACCGAAGCAGTTTATATTCAAACATAATTCTGCGGAGTTTTTATTAGTTTAACGACGAGGAACGGCGTATGAATTGAGCTTCGTTGTTACTTTATTTATTATTATATTTATTTTTATTTTTTAAGTGTATATTTTTATATTTTCATAATTCATGACAATACGGGTTTAACAACAATATAATGTAATTTAATGAATGCATTTTACTGTTCTGAATTTATATATTGAAATATACTTAAATTATAAATGATTGGAAATATTAATCGAAATCAGCAATTCTTCATTTATTTACAAAACTATTAATATATAATAAATATTGACAATAGATTTATATTATGTGTATTGTGAATAGTTTATAATAGGCGTAGTATATATTTGATAGATGATGGGTTTGCAGACCTGCATTCTTCTTGACATCCCTTTCTTTTAATTAACTCAGTAATTTTGATTTCCCATGTTTTCCTTGGCCTGCCTCTGGGTCTCTTTCCTTGTGTTCTCGCTTTCCATACTCTCTTTGTTTGATTGTTGTTGTTCATTCTAACCAAATGGCCCCACCAAGCTAGTTATCTCTCTTCAATAAATCTCTCTAGGCTATCTACTTCTAATTCCTGTCTTATCACCTCACTTCTTATTCTGTCTAATTTAGTTACTCCATACACTCTTCTCAGGCATTTCATCTCTGATGCTATTATTTGGCTTAAATCTCTTTGGTTACAGTTCCATGTTTCGCAACCATATGTTCATATTCTTACTTTTGTCCTTTTTGAAAGCTCTCTTTTGCTGAATGTATACTTATTTAGTACAAAGTATACTTTATTGGTCTTCTCTATCCTTATGTTGATGTCTCGTCCTTTCAATCCTTTATTGTCCAATTCCACTCCTAAATATTTGTAGTGTTCAATTTCTATTCTTAATGTCTAATCATTAATGTGTCTGGGAGCCTGTATATTGAATTATAGTGATTCAGTGGAAGAAGCCAAATAAAACATTAATAAAGGTACAATTATAACAGGATGCCTAAGAGATATAATATCGTAAAGCAAATACATGAAAGTGGAAAGCAGGGGGAAAGTGTACAAAGTTTAGGGGTGATAGAAACTAGACCCGAAACACAATGAACGAAAGAGATGCATAGAGATGAGAATTTATTATGCTGTTGCTCGTAATCAACAGCATAATAAGGGAGATATGCAATATAGAGAACATCGTCAGATGGAGCAAGACGAGAAGAAAGAAGTTGTTCGAACATATGGAACGAATACCATACCATCGGCTCCCAAAAATAGCTATGAATAACCTGCCAGGATAGGAAGACCCTCTAAGATATGGAAAAGCAGTTGGACCTCAACATCAGAAGATTAGAAGCGAAGATAAACGAGCAAGTGCCTATGAAAAAAGAAGTGTAATCATTACTTTCATAATTAGATGTATCAGTAATTATTGTGATTGAATTTTAGACTGAGAGAATACAATAATTTTCTAATTTTGAGATATTTGATTTCTGATAAATTTCGTATTATAATAAAAATTAGGATTGGCTATTATAATTACCTTCTTGCTCTATATACAGTGTTTCAATACTGGTCCTGTTAGGGGAACATAAACAACTTCATTGAATGTTCCATCTCGAGATTTATGAAATATAGCACATCATAATTCTAAAGAAGTATGATTTCGCATTACGTATATTGTTGTAACTTCGCGGACACTCGTTGGGACTCATTTGGTTGATGTTGTGATTCTCAAGAAATAAGGCATGATCTTGATATTAAGTTATATAAAAAAAATTGACAGGAATTTTGTTGGTATGAAGTACAATTCAGTAGGCTAGGTAATTCCCGCTTTACAAAAATGCTTCGCGTTAATCCGTGAAGCGAATATGTTAATGCTTATTTTGCAGGTTGATTGATCAGAAATTAAATATTTCTGCAAACTCGCAAGTCGACTGTTCAATATTGAAATCTGAATCTATACGAATGTATGCTGCTTACTTGCAGGTCAAAATCGAATTGCCGAATGAATGTGCAATCGTAGTCGCTCTAGTGCTCGAACTGGCCGCTTATCAGAGCAGACGGAAAGCGTCAACAAAAGTAAATTAAATTCGGCACCAGTTTTAAATGCGCCGCAACATATATTATTTTACTTTCAGTGAAACCTGCCGTATAAGAAACTAATCATTTTCTTGACAGTTTTACGCATATGAAAGGTGACAAGTGAAGATGATACAACAACGGAGGGCACATGGCTTTTTGGCAGTCAGGAGGTGGGCAAAAATCAAAAATATATATGTTTTATTAGTACGTTTTGCGATATCATGGCCAAAATACGAAATCACAAGATACCAGGAGGGTGCTGAGGGGGTGTTCGCTATATATGGAGCACTCATGATTTACCCATATAAAATATACCGTTATATTCAAGAATGTCATTCGGTTTCCGCCTTAAATAGGTTCCCGTTATATTAAAAACAACATAAATAGAAATAGCCTATCGCTCAAGTTGAAACAATACACACATTAAAAAGAAAAAGTTAAATTTGGAATGTTAGTTCTCGTACTCGTTAGATTACTGCAGTTAAGCAACGTCGGACGTAGCTACGCGTTGGATGGGTGACCACATAGTCCCCTACTCAACAAGCGGCTGCGGCGCCGACGGCAAACTCCTGACCTCACGGTAAAAATGCGAACGAAGGTTGGGCGGTTCGCTTGCAACGGTCCCCGGAAAAGAACCCATATGCACAAGAGTTCAGAGCAGTACCAGTACCATTCAGTAGCGAGACCGGATCGGGCCAGGCGAAAGTTCTACCACTATGTGGTAGAAAAAGTAATTAAATACAAATATAATATGTATGAAAAACAATAATATATAAAAAACAATATAATATGTATGTAAAGGTTATGAAATAAATAACACGCTATGCATAAATAAAAAACATTTTTTTACAATTATGCTTTATTTTCTATATACCGACTGTTGTTTACATTTTTTAATGATTGCTACATGTTGATTTATTGGTAGTAAATTTACAACATTACCTAAGCCGCAGCTGTACATGTTGGTACGTTAATTGTGTTAGCGGTTGCGCTGCGAGGTTTTTTATTATTATTGAATTTTATCTGTGAGTGTCAGTTACGTAAATAAAAAACACTTTTTCACATTGAACTGAATAACACGCTGTTACTTGGCAGCATGTTTTATACTAGCCTTGCACGTACTGTGTGCAGAATAGTGCTTGCCGCGCCTTCAACCATTTCTTATCAGTAAATCCTGTCCTTGGTTAAATTATTAAATTTATATTAAAATTCAGAAATTAATTACTTTTTCATTTCTTTCTTTAACTATAAAAGATGAAACTACACCTGATTAATAGAGAATAACAGAAAATGCGATGAAGCTTCTTAAATTCATTCATTCAAAGGAAATATTACCCTTTCGAAGGGAATTACTAGGTTATAAATTAATTTACTAACAATTAGTATCAGTATGAGTTCAGAGTACATTATTAACTGAATTATAGTAAAAATTGAAACTATAAAAGCTGAAAATAAGCGGCGACTTGCCGCGTTGTGGAGCTCTGTACTCGTTAGATCACCGCAGTAAAGCAACATCGGACGTAGCTGGGCGTTGAATGGGTGGTCTCCTCATTCAACAATCGGCTGCGGCGCCGTCCGCGAACTCCTGACTTCGCGGTAAAAACGCGAACGAAGGTTGGGCGATTCGCTTGTAACGGTCCCCGGAAACAAGCCCATATGCACAAAGAGTGCATATAAGAGAGAAAAAAACCTCGAATATCAGACAAAAAGTCCAGCATAACGCAGTTCCAATAACGCTCGCATGTGAAAATTTAAAATTGACAAATATGGCTAGTGCTAGTTAAGTTGGATATTGAAAATACTTTATTTAAATTTCGCTTAATATTAATATGTGCAGAAATAATCTTGTTTAATATGAAATGCACACTTTTGATTCCTGATTTTGTACATTTATATTTATATAGCCTGCCTAGGTAGCATTCCACAAAATCAACTCCATGGAATATACATAGCCCACGTAATATTTCATACCATTAGAAATAGTCAACAATAACAAGCAACAAAAAACACCAGCAACACATAGCAAAAATGTAAACACATAATAATTATATGTAACATTAAAGGTCGGCAGACAATAAAAAATGATATTAATTATGACATTTGTATATTCAAAGAAACCGAGAAAATTAATGAGTTTGAATTAGAGTTTCTAGTTCGGTTTGAAACCGAGCCCGAAATCCGTAGCTATACATATTTAATTATTTTCATTTCAGATGAAATTACCTTAGAGGGTTTCGACATTAATAATAAGAGTGGCGCTCCGTGGTTCGCTTTGTCCGACCAATGTATTAAAAAACGATAGGCTTCTTCAATTTGGTTCCTCCTTTTAAATGCGAGAGTTTCAGTACGAGTGGGCATGAATATGTCTCGGTGTTTTCCAGCGTTTTTTGCAAGAATGCTTTGGTATTGAATTATTAATAGTTTGAATGTTAATAACTCAAAACCGAATCCGCGGTTTTCAGTTTGCAGAAACCGTAAACCGAGTTTTGAAAACGTTTGCGATTTCAGAAACTCTAAATTTAGGAGTTTGCAGCGTTGCTTACTAAACCGCGCATGCGCCAGGGCGAATACTCTCTCACACTTCGGGTGCTCTATATATCTTAAATAAATTCACTTTGTGTTTGACCGAGTAAGTACGCTATCATCACTGATCAATCTCGCTTGTCACGTGCAGCGAACCTGTAACACTCTGTCTCCAAGTCAGCGCATAATGAGATATGTCATTATATTAATGAGAAATTTATTAAAACTTTGATGGATTTATTTTCATACGAAACTAGGAAATAAAGCCCACCACAGTTGGTAGCGCTTCGGTCTACAGTGCAGGCGCACGGGGTTCGAGTCCCCGGGCTGAACACCCAAAGCTTAAATTATTCACAAAAATTCACACATTCAAATTCACACTACTAAAATCACAACAACTAAAAATCAAATACCAAGAACACATCAATCGCAGTACGCGCATCCCACTACAATCACAACTAGCAAAAACCACGCCACGAGGCACTCAACACTCAAAAAGGATCACAACTAGGCTTGCCAAAAAAGCAATAGCGGGACGACTCGCCTCGATTTCGGTTTGGAAACAGAATCAAGCAATAGTGGGGCATTCTCGCGTCGATTCCGGTTCAAGAAACAGAATTTTTAGCTTCATCTAGTAGTGGGACGCAACCGCGTCGATGCTGATATCGGAACCCCAAAACATTCATGATCAGCTGATTCTGGTAAAGAACCCGAAACTTTTACGAAAATCCGAGTAAAAGCCCGGTTTAACCCGAAACTGACAAAGCGGAAAACCGGGTAACCCGGAATTATCGGGTACGCTTGACATGCATAATCACAACTCAACACATCAATACAACACAACAATCACAAAAATCACAACAATAACAACATCATATTACCATGTATATAAAAATAAATAAATAAACATGTATCCAGGCTGAAGGACCAGTTAGATGGATGGCCAGGTCTGCGGACCAAATACATTTTAGGAAATAAATCAATTTTATAGTCAAACAAACTATCAATACTGAACATTTATATGATCTATTTTAAATAAAAACAATAAAATGAACGAAAAATAAAATTTACGGCCTTTGCAGCTAAAAGTGAGATAATAAATAGGATAGCTTAGGTTAATGGTGTATATAAATGAATATTTTGCATCTTACAAAATTGAAAAATATATATAAAAAAATTGAAAATGAATATATGAAAGTAATCAACATTATTTTAGGCATTTTGGAAAAGTTATCTTCATATATGCCATGAAACAAAAAATATGTATAATATATTAAAGGAAATTAATATGAGATGCAAACAAATGTTGATCCTGTTGATCTTGAATAATTAATTACGCAAACACCTGGTGTGTGTATGTAAATATGCAGCAAGCGAGCGCTGAACGCGCGTGTTTATTATATCGGTGGAGGTGGATGGCGGGGGCGGCAGTGGGGGCTGTGTGAGAGCATCATTTAACATGCACCAAAGCGTAGCGCTTCGACGTTCACGTCCCGCGTTTATCTGTTTAGTTAATTTAAGACGCATTTCATTAGGCAGATCATCTCTGCATACCGCCACTGCCGCCTCCATTGCCGCCGCCGGGAATGATTCTGCTGCGAACGCCTGATAGCACACTGGGGCGCCGCACTCCGTGTACAGTTACGCACACACCACTGCCGCCGTCATCACCATGCTACACCAATATTACCGACCCCCTCACCGCTACCCCCGACGACGGCACACCGCCGCCATCCGGAAATGCTTGCGGTGGCGGCTACCACTAGCAGTGCTCGCAGATGTGCTTAGTGAAACCCAGTTGCCGTTGCATTAAGTAATAAACAACGAAATGTGCAATGAACTTCGAAACTATCGCATAACTCCCTATCCTGGATATCGCGAAATAAAAGGGTTTAGCTCCAGTACGGAGTATATTTCACAAACTCATAGGCCATTTTAGGGCACTGCGATTATATGCAATGCATAATAATATGCAATATTATGGAATTTTGTCGGGAAGCTATAAATTTTATGAGTTTATATTGCTTTTGGATAGTAGTAAAAACTGTATTGACTTTATTGCGCATTATATAACATGGAATAGTGAACACTACATTAGAGCATAATGCATGTGAATTTTATGCTATTGTTTGTGATATATTGCATAAGAGATAGTGTAATACTGTCACATTATGGGTTACGAATGTTAATTTCCTCTAAATTATACTTCACGGAAATATAATAAGTAAGTATTTATTTGACAATGAGTAAAGTTTAAGTAAAGGTGGCATTCCAGAATTTGCGAGGGTTCCAGGGAAAGGCGAAGTTATGAAAGCCCTGCAATAGGCCATGAGGGGTAATTAAAACTTTCGATCTTCCATTGAAATTAGATGTAGCTTGCACAACATCCTAAGACGGTAAAGCTGTCAATAAACAATTTATCGCTATTTTACTTCAATACTTTGCGATAAGTTACGATATTGGGATAAGTATAAAAGTAGTGAATTGAAACCATCTAAGTGCATTACAGTGAAAATAGAAGGAAGAGAAGCAAATGTTATACTTATGGCAATTTGTTAGATGGCTCTAGTAATAATTTTGAAATTTTAGTAAACACTTTTGTTTCATGTGTTTTTCATAATGACATCATGTTTTTGGTAGAGTAGGCCTAGGCGTTATCTTTGTTAATATTATTGTGTAAACTCTGTGTTCTTTGCGCTTTTTAATTGATTCTTTATTGAATTTATAGTTTGCGATTTACAGCACCACTTAATTAACAATGGAGGAACTATAAGATTAATTAGTGTCGGCATACGCAAAATTTGAAGAAAAAAACTTCTAACTTTATATTCATATGTTATCATCGTAATAAAATTGATAACTACATTATTAAAGCGTGGCGGAAATAACTATATTTGCATAAAAACATAAGAAACAAAGTTATGGCTGACAATTAACACTTCCTTAAATATTAGGTTTTAAAAACGTGCATTCGCCCCGAGAAATAATTGGCCGCATTTTGTAGGAAATTGTTTAATATATAATTATATGAAATATTCTTACTTGTAAATACTTTGTAAAATATATTTAAAAAACTGTGCTTAAACAAAAAACAGTATTAAACATTATTGGTATAAAACAGCAGAAAGTGGCGCCGCCATTTTATTCTTATTATTTTTTATTTTTATTATTATTGGGTTGAACTAAATTCTGTCGCAAATTTTACTGCAGCACTTGTATTACCATATATGCATTATCTATGTTACATTACATTTTATAAATTCTTTCGTTAACTTTAAGTATCGTAATTATAACCAATTGGTAAGCAGGATTATATATTACGTAAAAATTGTAGCAATAATTGCATTTAGTTACTTACTTGGAACCAATTACTTATTAGGAATAATTAATTACTTATTAGGAATATTGTATAAAATGTGATCAAGGATCGGCAAACGTTTTGGCTGTGGGTCAAAATCATCCACAATCTGAACGTTTGGGTCACTAATATGTGGCCAGTGGTTCCCCAAGGAGTATTCTTGAATTTTTGGCCCGTATCGATGGAGGAAGGGATCACTTGGTGATTTGGTTACCGACCGCTGTACTAGGGCGTGCAGTCATATTGCACAATTTTGGTTTTGTGCGATACGTGTCGCAGATTATATAGTAGACATCTATACGAAGTTGGTAAACAATCCTCCCAAAAATCAGAATTTCCTTTGCATATGTTGCTTATATGACCCAGATTAATATAAATTTTGCGTGCCCCATTTTTGCGTTTGATTAATATAGGGTCCTAAAAAGTCGAATAAAGTTGGGCTATTTTCAATAAATCGGATATAACCAATACATTCTCTGAAACTATAAGAGAGTACCTCAAGATGTTCAAACAAAAAAATAATTCAGAGGAATACGAAGAATACAAAATGATTCGAGTCGGTGAAAGGGTTAAATAAAGAGATAAT
>WSZQ02000001.1:2431337-2452143 GCA_019419845.2 Weissflogia rhopalogaster | reverse complement strand
ATAAATAGTAATAATCTATATATTATTTAATAGATAATGAAATAAATGATAGTAAAATTAAAGTTTAATTAATTAATTTGATGAAATATTATACTTTTCAGCTATGTCTATCAGCCTAAGGAACTTAAAATTATTAAATATGGCTAACAACAATGAAATTTACAATTAAATATGGGTTACTCGCTTATTTTCTTCGCCTCCATTCATAATTTCTAACTTTACAGCTTGGAAAAACGAATACTTAAATTAATACTTAAAAAAGATCTTCGAACACATTGTATGTATTGTAAACATATTGATACGATGATACACATTCATTTACTGAGTGTCATACGAAATTACTGAAACGAAAGCTTTTAAACGTAATTAAAAAACGATCCCGCTGCTTTTGAGGCAAATTTCAAGTAAATATAAAAAATGAATAAAATCTAAAAGCACACTGTATGTGTCGTAAACGGTGTGGTATGCTATAATGTGGACGCGCCAACCTCTCGACATCGACAACTCTCGCGCGTCGTTGCTATCGCCATCACACCACGATGATAGCGGCGCGCCGGTGATGATCATCATCATCGGTTTCGTCTCCTTCTTCGCTTGCACCTTCCTTCGAATGGCGTGCATCATTGCGGAATCATAGAGTGCCGACTCGGCCGCAGTCGGCACTTGTTAGATTTCCTACCTCTTCTCCACTTGCTTCTCTTTTTCAGCTTTCCACTCGTCGTCGTCGTCGTCTTTGTTTTATCTGGAAGTCAATGGGTTTTATATGGGTAATTTGTCAAGGCATAAAAATACCGCATACCGAATATCAACCCTCGGCCATAAATTTCCCACTGATTTATTATCGGGGAAAAACACGAGTTTAATTTTAGAACCTTTCTCGCTGCGTGCGCGGCGCGGCGTGCGCACATTAAAACGCGGACCAAATACGCTGAAATCATAAATCTTTGATGCGACATGAGGCGCCTCCACCAAAACATTTTTTTCGTTTATCTGATTTCTATAAGATTGTATCTATGTGGATGTGTTTTGGCATAGAGGAAAACTCCTGCACGTGCGCATAGCTTTGGGTAAAAGCCTGTAAATGCAGGTCGAGAGCGTTACGCATTTTTGGGCGGCGTATATCTCAGAAACTAATAGGACTATATTCACTTTTCTTTTTTGGCAATGAAGGTTTTGTTTTAACTTGAGAGATAGGCTTCTCTATTTTAAGTGTTGTCCTTTTTTAAACTCTTGTGCAACGTGAGTTTGTTGGGCGCAAGCGTCGATTTTCGACTCATAAGTATTAACGTGGATGCGCCACGTTTTCACGTTGATAAATCACAAGCAAAAATTAAGCGAACATCATGGTAAACGTCGCCAGCTATTAGATAAGCCATTGAAAAGCGTATGCCCCCAGTAAAACATTTTTTTTTCATTTAGCTTTCTGATTTTTATAAGATTGTATCAATGTAATATAGAGTGAAACTTCTGCACGTGCGCATAGCTTTGGGTAAAAGCATGTAAATGCAGGTCGAGAGCGTTATGCATTTTTGGACGGCGTATATCTAAGAAACTAATAAGACGATTTTAACGTTTCTTTTTGTACTATATGAGTTTTATTTTAACTTGAGAGATAGGCTTGACTTTTTGAATTGTTGTCCTTTTTTAAATCCTTGTGCAACGCGAGTTTGTTGGACGCAAGCGTCGATTTTTAGTTCATAAGAACTAAGATGGCGCATGTTTTCACGCCGATAAATACAAAGATAAAATTAAGCGAACGTCCTGATAAGCCGGGACAGCTATTAGGTAAGCCGCTGAAAAGCGAATGCCTCCACCAAAACATTTTTTTTCGTTCAGTTTTCTGATTTTTATATGATTATATTCACATGGATTTGTTGGACATTGAGTAAAAGTACTGTACGTCTGCTTGTGTTCCGAATGCGTTATGATTTTTTGACGGCGAATGTTTCAGAAACTAATAGTACGAATTTAATTTGCCTTTTTTTGGATGTTGGTGTTTGTTTCAACTTAGGAGATAGGCTTTTTTTAATTTTTCATTTATTAAAACCGTTTGCACGATGATTCTTGTTTGTGAATAATGCGATGTTATCTATTTTCAGGCGATAAGTATATGGTCGTGCAAAGTGCGAACACAATAGTGTTTCATTGCATACCTAGATTAGCAGATGGAATAACGACTCGTTAGACTTAGGTTAGAAGTAAAATACTATGAAATAAAAGTTAAACCCAATGTTAGCTATAAAGCAGCACGGACCCGTCGTAAAATGGCCCTCACTCTCATAAATCGGACATAAATTAAGCGATCATCGTGATAAACGTAGTATGCTATTAGGTAAGCCACTGTAAATTTTATAATTTTAGCAAACCAATACAATAACTTGATAAAACAATCATGTTGACCTTTTTTTTTAAATTAAACGTGATATAAGTGCGTTTGGACAATCAGGTGTGCCGTGATAATATACTATTCTGTTTATGGACGTTATCAGATGTATCTAGATTTAAGAAATCATTGACTATTTGTTTCTTTTCTTTTGTTTGTATTTATTGTTTACATGTTAAAGCAAGATTGTTTTAACTGGCACTGTTAAAAGTGAGCTCCTATGATCATGAGCAACAACAAGGTGTTCTCTAAGGCACTAAGCAATCTACAATTATACACATTACAACAATAAAAGGTCCACATCAGGTGCATCTGTTACAAATCAGTGTAAAATTAACCTTCTTCAAACCCTCTTACTTGTCACCAACGCCTGTAGCGGCTGAGATAGCTTCCATAATCCTTACACATAAGGATTAAGTCCTCCATCAGGACAGCAACTATTTGCATGGTCCTTCGAACCGGACCTCCAACTATTTTCAAAGTGTGAAATAAAAATGTTATGATGAAAAATCTAAAAATATTGTTATGAAAGAAAATGCAAAAAAAAAATATTGATTCGATGAAAAATCAATAGTAAAAAAAAGAATCCGGTGTGAATTCAATTTTAAAAGTTATGTTCTGGGAACATTATCTGACAAGAGGCGATAAGATGCGCCGGCGTGAGTGGGAACAAAAAAAAGAAGACGAAGCGAGAAGAGAGGTAGGCGCACACTGGTGGCTGCCGAAGAAGAATGGTAACTATCTCGAAAGTATTTAATTTCATTCATGCATTAGTGTCTCGGCACTTATCTACTCGGCTTCTTCTTCTTCTGCTTCTCCTACTCGTCGTCGTCGACGTTCTTCTCGCGTTCGCGTTTTATCTGGTGCCTGGGCAGCATGTCGTCGAGATATGAACGCGCTTTCGAGTGCGAGCTTGTTTGTTAACGTTTGGCGTGAATGCGAAGAGTTGTGACCGTGCGCAAGGAAGTAGTCAGGCAGACAGGCAAGCAAGGCAAGCATGTCAAGAAGAAGAAGGAGCAGAGTGGTTCTTCGGCAGTGCAGAAGAGGCCTCTACACTTTCGGACAATATTAAGTAGGTGTATACACCACTTCGATAACTATAATATAAGCGCATTCATTTCTCACACTCCATAAATACACACTAAACACTGAACACCACGAGGTGGGAACCACGTTTGAGGATCGGGGACCAAGGATAGCGTATTTATTTCTATTTATTCAATGCCTAATGTCGAGTCACGTTGTGTAACCGATATTTTTCTGCTCTCTGGGAAAGTCAATCCGGGTTTTGAAGAGATGGAATTCCTGCCGCCCTGCTGGGTTTTTCATCCGTTTCTTGCTTCGATTTGCATAAATTACAACTAAACGTGATCTAAACTTTATCGTTATTCATTTTATTTACTCCCAATTTTGTTTTCTGTAGTTTAATCTCACTTTTACCGACTTTTTTCGGTTGTAAAATCCGTTTTTAAATCTAATTTTATGATTGTGCCGATACGCTTATAACACACATTATTTGTGGAATAACTTTTATCAGATTGATGCTATATACTTGGCATAACCGATATTGAATCACGCCAACTCCTATTCAATAAGTGGTATAAATATAAGAAAATGATTGAATTTACAAGGGTTCGACTTTTTGTTGGCTGTAATGTGTAAGGCTGTATATAGGGAATCAACAAAATTTCAAAACTTTCGATAGACGGTTTTCTTAGCTCAGATCGATGATATCGACTTGAGATTAACGCCATTGCATTAAACAACTCTTCTTCTATAATAAATGTAAATATAAGAATGTTCCGTTATTTATAAATGCTTTAAATTCTCAAATTTGTTGGACGTAATTTACATTGTGGTACATGTGTTCCAGAATTTTCAGAACTTTTGATAGTGAGTTAACTTATAACAGATTGATGATATCGATTGGGGATTTACGCCCTTACTTCAATCAACTCTTCTTCTATAATATGTGAAAATCTAAGAATATGTCGTAAGTTATAAGTGCTTCAAATTTTCAAATTAATAAGACGTAATTTCTTGGCAATATATGAGCGAATCAGTAAATTTTTAAAATGTTCCATAGTGGGTTATCTTGCCCAGTACTTATGATATTAATTTGTGATTCACGTCATTAGATTAAGCAACTCTTCTTTTATAAGGAGTATAAATATAAGAATGTGCCGAAATTTACAAATGCCAGAAATTTTCAACTTTGTTGAATGTTCTTAACATGATGGTCATCCCTAGAGGCACATGTTTTTTTTTCTCACTTTTAGCAGACTTATTTGTACAAAAAACTTTTTTTAAGCCTAATTTGACCTTCTACTTTCTTTCATCTTAAGTTTCTTCTCTTTTTACTAATATTTTTCGTCAAACTCATAGTTTTTTTACCCAATTATTTCTTTATTTTCTTTGCTACTTTTTCTGGTATTCTTAGCACTGTAGATTTTTTCATAAAACAATTTCTGCTGTGCCGTTTTTGTCGTCGTGTTCGCCGCAGCTTGTTCTCGATCTGTCGACGTGCAAGATGCAAGATGCATGTTGATGTGGTTGATGTGTGGTGGGTTTTAACACGCATCTCGTTTCGCCGCCGCATTAACTTGGCCCAACTCCTGCAGCCTGCCTGCCTGCCTGCCTGCCTCTGCATATTGCGACCGCTGCTGCCACTGCGGCCTGCTGCATTCCGTGGCGCATTCCGCTCGCAAGTTTACACGAACATAATATCCAATTACCGCGGCCGTAAACTTCTTTTTCGCGCGGTGGCGCGAGCGCGCACGCGCGACTTCAAACGACGTCTCAGCTCCGGACACGGAGCACAGCACAACGCCACCGTGCTCGATTTACGATGAGAAATTATTTCAAATCGTTTCTTCATCTACATATTTCATAACTGACGACCACTGCTTACCCTCAAGCAACTACTTCCAGTTGTATTCCATTCGTGTTGCTTGAAGTTCATTGATTTAACTTCCAATTTTAATCATAATACTTTCTTATTTTTATTTTCAGCTAATCTAATAGAATAGATTTGATAACAAATGACACAAAAAGATTGTGCTTTTAACCACACGATGGAAGTAAAACTAAATATTATACTAATTATTAAGAATATGACCGTGGATTGGTATGAAATCAAGCAAAAATCATTTGTTAAAAAACTGATATAAATGGTAGTTTCATAGAATCAAATAAAAAAATATTCAAACCATATTGAAGTAGATGAAAAGAGGAATAAATTGATATATGTGACATACTGTACAAGTTACGGATAAGGGTGAAAACCCTCTATTGAAGTTGAATTCGAATTTACATAAAACGGCATATTTTAACAGCAATATAAAGGAGTTTTATCTTAAAGGCATTGAAATACTTTTGATAGCATGAAAAAGTAGACGAGTTGGGGAACATTTTGACGTTTATTCCATTTTGATAGTTTGATATTTAATAGACATAAATCTTAATTAAACTGGCTTCTCATGCGCAGTCTCATGCCAATGATTTTAGCGTACTTTTGATCTTTTTTGACCACCATGTTTGTAGGGCTCTGACAAATGCCAAACAATTTTTAAAAGCAGTCCTCAAAGAGGAAAACTAAAGCGAACAAAGCTAAAAAAGTAGCCTATCTCTCAAGTTGACAAAAAACCCTCATTACAAAGAAAAAAAGGTTATAATCGGATTATTAGTTTCCGAGTTATGCGACGTCTAAATTCGGTTCGTATTGACCAGTTTACCCATTAATCTCTTAGGTTAGACGGGTAAAAAAGTTTATTTTAACAGTGTTAAGAAATTACGCATTTAGTATGTCGCACAGAACGATTTTTACCACTTTGAAAAGTTTATTGACTCTTACATCTTTGATTGTGATTCATACCGCTAAAAATTTAAATGAATCATTCGTTTTCTCACGGTTAGAGACTCGTTTTTACGGCTTTGACACCGAATTTCAATTCAAAATCAAGCGGAATATTCGAAAACATCAAACGCCAAACCACGAAATCGTCGTAAAACTGCCACAAATTGCTAAATTAACTTACGACAATCCGTGTTTTGACATCAGTCTTGCTTTCTTTCTTTCCTAAACTTTTATCTTTTTAAATTTAGTTGACAATTTAATTGCGGTTTTATTTGTGGTTTTGGTTAATTTAGGACTGAATTCAATCAATCGCAACAAAATATTTAACGATCAATGGACCAAAAAGTACAAATTTTGTCGGTTAGAACTTTTAACTTAAAAAAATTGAATCAGATATTTAAAAGTCGATTTTTTAAAGCACTTTTCTAGAGCCAAAGAGTCGACCAGCCTTAAGTCACGTTGTCGTTAAATGTCGCGGTGAGTTATTGTATTCCGCATTGTATTCTCGATTGTTCTTTTCGTTTATCGTCGCGAAGCCGGGCCCTTTTGTGTTTGTTTGGCTGTGTGTGAGTTTGCGGTCACCCGGTCACCAGACACAGCCGCGCTAATCAGATAAGTCAAAGGACCGAAAAAAAAACAACCGGAAAAACAGTGGGTAACCCGAGGACCCTCAACCCAAAAATACCGGCGTTAGATGTCCACCGACGCAAAACTCTAAATATGTCTGTCAGCGGAACCCTAAACAACGGCATTTGGTCTAATTAAATTCTAACATTTGGTTTAAATTCAAATATTAATGTTTTTTTATACATTTTTCTGTCGCAAAACTCTTACTATTTATAATCATGTGTAATTTTTTTTTATTATTTGATAGAAGCTGAATGTTAACAGTGAAATACTAAAGAATCTTGGTAATAATAATAATAATTGGTATATTTTATTGTCTATCGACCATTTTGGTCTTTCCGACATGTATTTACATTTTTTGTATATATTTTTGTATTTACAATGTTATTTGTTATTGATGTTGACGTTGTTGAAGATAGTATGGTGATGAATAGTGTGTGTGTGTGTGTAGTAGTAGTAGTAGTATGTTGTAGAGTGTGAAGTGTTGAGAGTTGCATCTTATGATGCGTTGAAAGTTCAATTGTTGAAAGTTGATTCTTGGTAGGGTAAAAGTATGTGTGTTGTATATGAGTGTGTTGTGAGTGTGTGTGTGGGTGTGGGTATATATATTAAAAGCATTAAAGGGCATATAAAAACCTATAATTGTATTCAAAAAATATTTTGTAACAAAAAAAATAACTAAAAAAAAATTTTTATTTTTATATTTTTATTGAAATAACCAACATTTAACGTAAAAAACATCCAACGCCGCTAAAAAAAGATAAGAAGACAATAAACGCGTTTTCGCGACGCGAACAAGTGTCGCGTCTCGCCGACTTACCGGCATCGGCAGGAGGCACTTGGCGTTTTATAAAGTATAAGGGCGACCAGGCGCAGGCGGTCGCGCGCCCGCGCGAACGTGTTGATGTCCGAACCTGTTGAAATCGACATGTAAACGGTCGCATTTAGAATCAAAGCTCGGCGCGAGCAAACCGGGGGGACCACACACATACAGTGGCACGCGCCACGCAAGAGGGGAATGACGTGTGCGTGCATGTGTGCGCGCGGTGAACGCCGAACGGCGGCGTGCGCTACCGAAGCGCGAGATGCGCGCGAGCCGACCACACAGCGCGCGGCACGCGCATCCCCCACTCAGCAGCGCGTCCGCGTCGCTCGTACGCGATAGCCAGCGCCACCGGGCTCGAAAGCTCCCAACCTGCTGCCAAGCTTGGCGCAGAGTGCTAAGTATCGAGCGCACGCGCACCACTCACCGTGCCATTCGAGAGAACGGACCACACGCAGCAGAGCTCAGGCGCGCGCGCGCGACAGCAGCACATCTAACACGGTATTACCGCAGCGCGCTCCGCGTCAAAGATAGCGTTAATGTGCCGGCTTACTAATCAGCTTCCAATTTGTCAATTACCTATTATATCCTTTTTTTTTTATTAATTTATTTTCTTTCTTTCTTTTTCTTTCATTTTTTATCGTTTTAAAGAATTTCAATTTTTCAAAAATTATAAAATTTAACAAATAAAGAAAATAAGGAAATACATCTAAAGAATTTTTTTAAAAAGTATTTAGAAAGTAAGAAAATATATTTCTAACTTTAATCATATGTAACCATGTGTTTTACAAGAGGTGACAGAATGATATATACCTTGTCAGAAATAGAATTTAATTAGCTTTTAGGCACTGTTTATTACAATTATTATTTAGTATTAATTAGTAGTTATATGTCTTAAACTTACACTTAAGCTACTAACAATAAATAAAAACGGATGTTATCTCGCGATAGTCAATAAAAATATCTTTTAGAATAGATATATAAATATTGAAAACAAATTATTAAAAGCTACAAAATTACGCGTCAAACCTAAAGAAACAAAAGAAAAGTATTGAGAAAGTTAGTAGGTATATTTCTAACTTTAATCATGTTTAACCTGTGTTTTAGGTAACATAATGATATAAACATTTTCTATATCTACTATAACCAAATTAAACAAATAGTCAGAATTATAATGACATTTGCCAATTTAATTCGAATGTTATAATAGATAGTGATTCATTTTACAAATAGACCTCAAAAATTCGAATGGAATGGCTTTTTAAGACAGTAATTCGTAATGATTTCGCAAACTTCAATGAATTAGATAAATTTGCAGTAGGATAAAAGTCGTTTCCAAAGGAATTTCAATCGAAAATATGAATATATTTCGACCAGAAGAGGTAGTGGTGCATTTTGTGGATTTTGTTCGTCTCTCGAAGAGTAGTCTCCAGAGCCGGCAGTTGTGCAGAGGCGCTTCTCTTCTCGCACAGCGTCGTCGCGTCGGTGTTGCACGCCGCGCCGGCTGTAGTTGCTCAGCAGCGACATTCCTTTCGAAAGCGTCGGTCGGGTCGACGCGCAGCGCGAGCTGTGGTGGCCCGTGGGAACCGAAGGAGGCTGAAGAAGCCTTCTTGTTCGGTTCGTCCACCACAGCGTGTTCTCTCGTCTACCGCAAACCTTCCTCCTCCCCACACTTCCTCTCCGGCTACGTCGGCAAAACTTAATGCGACTCTCCTCTCCTGCGTGCATGCGTGCGTTTTACCTGTATGCATCCACTACCTATTTTTACTCCTGTTCCTGACGTTGCTAAATTGTTCATTTACAAAATTGAAAAATTCCAACAAAAAATGTGTTGGTTTATAACATATAATGGTTTAGAAAAATGCAATTTGGTGAATTGTTAATAAATTCAAACTCAAAAATTGTGGTAATTCTGATAATATATGTCATTATACGCCAGGAAATGAAAACTCTTCCTCACAATTGAAGAAATAAGCTAAAATAGCAATTATTTGAAATATATTACAAGTCATAAAAGTTGAGCCCAATTATGTCAACATTTCATGACTCTTAACATCCCTTCTATGTACTTCATAGAAAAACCGTTCCAGGAGAATGTGGGAAATTTCACCCTCTCACAAGTAGTGCATGATTTATACAGCTAGGAATAAGACAAATATGAATAAAAATGAAAGTTTTAGTGAAAGTCATTTTTCAAAGTCTGACGATATTGATGTTATTAAACCCAACTTCATCGATTTATAACATGATTTATAAACAATTTATCGAAACACTGTTCTTTGAATTAGTGGAAAATTTCATTCTGAATCGATTGGTATATGATTTGTATACGTAGGAGCAATTTTGAGCAGAAGTCATTTCAAGTAATTTTTCCGACAGCGAAATTTTTACCATTATTAGACTCAAATTTTATCAGTTACAACATCAATTCTAAGTAACTAAACATGCATAAGTAGAAAATTTTCCACTAAATCGATTGGTGCCAGATTTATAAGCTTACAATTAGAACTAAGGGAAATATGAATAAAAATATAAACTTCAAAACTACTCCTTTGTTACCTTACGTTTCTCGAAACTCTTCTTCGAAGAAATTGATTTGTTCAACGTTACATTTCTTAATTATTATAGTACGCTCGGCGTAAGTGAGTATACCAAAAGAAACTATATTTAATGGAGAATTGATTACGGCAAGAATGAGACTTCTAGGATATGTAGATTATAAAATATTTTACAACAAAATGTGAAGTTCACGTTTTAGTTACATTTTTACCGCTACATTTCATAAAAAAAACATAAAATGTACCAACATAATCTAAAAAAATAACATATAAAGAAGAAGAATGTTCATCAAAGAAGATGATGAAATGATATTCGCAGATCAAAGTAATTCGATTATTTTGACATCGATCCGAAAAGCATACACCTGATCGAGAATCCGTCGAAGCTAATGAGTTGTGACACGGATACCACTCGAAAGAGAGACAACGACACTTCGTCGACTCATTCACGACGAAATCGACACCACGCTTATCGCCATCAGCATTTCGATTTCGTATTTGTTACACCGTGCCCTGCCTGCCTGCCAGCGTGACGGGGACACAATGCGCAGCCTTTCGGTGTTTTCCTCGTCCGGTGAGAGGTGAAAAAATATTGAATTTCAACTTCAACCTTCTCCCAATTTCCACCGACGCGACATTCTTCGGCTCGACTCCAATCTTCGGAAACTATTTGCGTTCCGTTAGCTTTAATCAGCAGTGACGCGCATTTTTCTTTTGCTGCGCTGCGATGACAGGGATCGCAAAACAACCAAAAATTGGACAAAATCGAAACATCATAAGTAGGAAACCAACCTACTGATTGAGCGGCGTTATGCTGTGAAATAATGACCAATGATGATGCTGGTATATGCTATTTTCCATACATAATTTTCGCATTTCGGATACATCTTTAGATGGGAATTATTCCGTTGTTTATGCAAATTTAATTTATGATCCATGAATTTACAGTTAGAAACTTATTGTACTGTATTTAACGCAGTTTAAAACGAACTAAACATGATTTAACACTAACAAATTTATAAAATAAACAAACTGAAAAATAGTATTGTATATGATTTAAATACTATAATAGAATATAATTTAAAATAATTTCGTAATTAGCTTTGCAATTTTGATTTCATAACTCTAGTGCCCTCTTTTAGGGTACTTTAGAACTAACTTTAATCCTATTTTAGGAAATTTTTCAGATTATTTTCTCAAGTTTTTCGGTGATAAAAAAATATAATTATATTTTTATTTTTCTTCTTATAATAGTTTTAATTTAAGAAAAAGTTCAAAAAATGCCTATACTAAATCTGAGTTGGCAGCTCTGCTGAGCTTTTTTCCTCGTATGACTTCGTAATTTAATACCCATACTGGGCGCGAGTATTCACTAAAAGAGAATTATATTACCAAAAATATATTTTAATCGTAAATTATTGAACATTTCTTTGATAAACTAGTATTTTATTTTTGTGCTAGTTAAATATATATTTTTGAAAAATTTAAATTACGATTAAGTATAAAAAGTTGCCTATCTCAAACCTATGTTGGTAGCACTGCTGAGCATTTCTCCTTGTGTTATTTGGAATAATTCCGTCAACATTTATTTCGGTATACCTCAAAATCAACTGTCCCTGAAAACCTACCGCCATAACTCATAAACGTCGCCTGTATTATCTGCTTTCTTTGACGATTACTGAAGCAATTAGCAAAGATGTCTTTCAAAGACAAATGCCTGGAGTACTTCGAGAATGCCGACTTTTACGAGATACTGGAAATCCGTCGTGACGCCACACCAGCGCAGAGTAAGTCGCCAGTCTTTGTTTTATAACCTTACTAGAAAATTAACGATCATTATTGTAATTAACTGTCTTCCAAACAGTCAAAAAGGCTTATCACAAAGCCTCGCTGCTCGTACATCCAGATCGTGTGCCGGAGATTCAAAAAATCGTAGCCACCGAGAAATTCAAGATTATCTCGAAGATTTACTCTATTTTGGCCGACGAAAACAAGCGACGACTTTATGATGACGCCGATGCGTTCGACGAAGAAGACGGTACAGACACCCTCGCCGAATGGATCGAGACCTTCCGGCGGCTGTTCAAGCCAATCACACGCGAATCCATCGATAAACATCGAAAGGAGTACATAAATTCCTTGACAGAAGAGCGTGATATCAAGAAGGCGTATACATATTACAAAGGTAATATGAATAAAATGCATGATATGATTCCGTTCCTGGATTGTGCGAACGAAGAAAGGATTATTGAGATTGTGAGGAAGTTAATTGACGCTGGTGATTTGGAAGAATATGATGGTTTCTTCAATGAGAATGCCGAGAGAAAGAAGAGACGTTTGCGACGCGAGAAGAAAAATACGCTCACAAAAGAACAGGAAGACACTATGTTTGATGATTACCAGAAATATCTTCGGGATAGTGAGATAGAATATGCTAAGCATATGGCTGATCTTGAGGCGCGTTATTGTCAACCAAAAAAGAAGGCTATTAAAGGTGCAAAAGCTACAAAAATCGCCAAAAATATCTCTAATGCCAAGACCAAAGAAACTCGTCAAACCATAAAAGGAGTTTCGAAAACTGCAAAGACTGGTAGGGTTACTAAACGTCGTTAATTCTATTCATTTATGACTTCTACGCATTGATTTTGGTATATTCAACTTTTTTTTTTTTCAATATTATACGATTTTCTAACAAAATAAACTTAATGATTTCACGATCTTTGTTTGGTCTTCGTAGGTTGGTTTTTAAATTTAAAGGCAATTTTTGAAATACTCGTGTTATTTAGTGAAACGCAGTCAAAATTTATTTTGGAAAATCGCTGAATCCACGTTTATTGAAAATCTACCGCCAAAGCAAATTGGAAATTACATGTCTAAAACATTTACGATTTAAATATCAGAAATAATTTTAAAAATATGAAATTCTCGTTTTAGTTCCATCATACAACCGGTACATCCTATCACCGGACTTGTGTCCACTTAAATTTTCGTATAAGAAGTTGCCTATCATAAATTTCAGTTGGCAACAAAGATGTGTTTTTCTCGTGTTATTTAGTAAAATGCCGTCGAAATTCATTTCAGATAATCTCAAAATCAACGTTTATTAAAAATATACCAAACTGCAAGATTTCTGAAGCGATTACTGAAACAACTTCAAAAAAATCGATGCATTTTCATCCTGAAGACGTTTTATAACTCTGCAAACAAAAATTAAGTTCGTTTTAATGAATAGAAGACTTTGTAATTGTAATTGACTTTAATTTGAACTGTAAACAATTCTCGATAAAAAAGGCAATGAAACTAATTTCATTTCGCTGAAACTTATGTTTATTAATTAATTGTGTATTCAACCTATTCACGGTGTATAAGCACGTAGATTCCTAAGCAGGTTAAGACTGCATACTGAAAATGAAAGAAAAGATGTGAAAGTTCATACTTTTTGAAGACATAAAAGGATAAAATAATGAATTTACCTTAAACTTGGGATATTCATTCATAAGGATAGTCACCATGCCGACATATGGAAGAAAACCTCTTGCCCTGCCCACTACATCCTTTTTGGTCAACCAGAGTTGTCCTGGTGCATACAGGCCTCTATCATCGACACTATTATTGTCGCCTTTGGTAAGGAACTTCACTGTACCATTATTTCTGGGGGAAATTAATGAGAATAAGAATAATATGGTGTAAAATTAATATAACTATACTTACTTTTCATGTAACTTTAAGACTCTGTGTACAATAGGAATGTCTCTACCATCAACTTTGAAGACGACGATCTCACCAACACGTACAGGTTCTTCGGGATAATTCGTCAGGAACAGAAGATCACCTCTGTGGAAAGCTGGCTCCATACTTCCCGAAAGCACAACAACAATAGGGCTCTCTGAGCCTGTTACAACCATCAAACCTTTCCAGATCATCAAAGCTGACGTGACAATCATACCAAAGCTTAGCAATTGATACAAAAACTAAACAAAATGGAAATTAGTTCCACAATATTATTATGCCGATTATCCTTAAAAATTCGATAATTGCCATTTTTTACATACCTGACGCTTGTTCATGCGTTTCACATCGTCGAAAAGGGAAGCCACGTCCATTTTGCTATGTTTCAACCACTCTTTCTGTTATAAATTTCGGCGTTGGGCACTGCGAAGAAACTTGCTTTGAATTCGTGTATTTTGCTTCTCCACGTCAGTGCCGATGTCATAGATTTTCGCTGACAAAAATGTGTGCTACATTGCTGTCAAGGTTACGTCAAAAACTTACGTCTAAAAACATTTTAACATAATTAATATAGGCAACGAAATATACAATAAATACTTTTAACAAAAACAAAATTCCAAACATATCTATCAAAATTGCTATGAAAGTATAATATAAACGTGTCAAAAGCAAGTTTCAATTGAACATATTTTCTTATAAACGTATACATTGATTTCCACAGGCTTGTTTAATTTTAAAGATGGATAGTTGCACATCTGAAGCAAATTCTACGACGCAAGATACCTTCATTGATTCCCTCGAGAACGACACCGATATCCCTTCAGAAACTGAGACAGTTACTTGGGCCGATTCAAACGATGAATATAATCGCCATCTTCAAGGTCGCATTTTGCAATTACGCGATACAATACAAGCTCTGAAGAAACAACTACATGAAGAGCGTGAGATTTGGAAGCGTGAAATGGCTGAACGTCGTGAGACAGATTACATTAGTCGAACTACAGAAATAGGCTATTTTTACACCGATCCCAATGTGATAAACACTGGGCTGAATATGGGAATAGGGGCAGGTTTAGACGCCGAAATAATTTCGAAATACTCCGATAATTTAGTGCAGTCGCACTATGAAAATAGACAACTTCTTCAGAAACAAATTGCAATGGCTAATTACAAAAGGCGTCTTTTGGAAGTTGAGAACATGTGCAATTTGGAGCTTCTGCGAGTTAAACAAAGCGTTCAAATCCTGCAACCGTTGCAAGTTATGTGCTCGGAATGGCGTTTTCCTGACGAAGGAGGCGATTTTAAGAAAGCGGAAAGCGTCGTTGATATAACCGACGAAGAAAAACTGAAAAATCTTCCTACGGAAGTCATCATGCTTTCCGAGGTGATTGGACAGAATGAAAATCTACTTATGTGTGAAACTGCCCCATTGGAAATGTCTGTAAGTCAATCGAATTTGATGGATTAATGTTTTTGTACAAAATGTATTTTTGGTATACCGTGTGGAATATACATATTTTAAATTTGAATTGTTGGTGCGTTTTAATGACATATAGACAGTAACTTTTTTGACAGTATTCGTGAGTAGTCGGGTTCGCCGCTCCGAAGTTACCCGAATGCGATTCCTGCGCCTCTGTCGGCTCTGTCTCGCTGAGTTCAGTCTTCTTTTTCCGTAATCTATCAAGATGAAGTACGTATTTGTTTACGAGCGAAATAAAATCTTTGAATAGTCAATCAATCCGTGAATTTTCGCTATGAAATTTTGTGTAGTTCGACGAATCGACTAGTGGGCTTTCTAACGGTGTTGTTATTTTTAGGATCGGACTTTGTGCGTACAGTGGATACAAAATCTACCCCGGTCATGGCAAGACCTTGGTCAAGCTTGACGGAAAGGTAAGTCTTTATTTAACCTCTATATTCTTCTAAACTCTTCGCCGCCTGAGTAATTACAAACTATCTGAAATCCAAAGTGATTTCATTCATTACCCTCTGCTTAACCTCAAAGAGAAATACGTTTTCACGATAAAAATACAACCATTTTTGAACTTGATAACCTCAATAAATCCATGTGTCAACCTTTCAAACAATCTCGCTTTTTTAGTCCTACACATTCCTCAGCTCCAAGTGCGAGCGCGCGCACTTGATGAAGAGGAATCCACGTAAGGTTACGTGGACCGTACTGTACCGTCGTAAACACAAGAAGGGCCAGGAGGAGGAGGCGCAGAAGAGGCGTACGCGTCGCACTCAAAAATTCCAGCGTGCCATCGTCGGCGCTTCGCTGAACGACATCCTCGCCAAGCGCAACCAGCGACCGGAAGTGCGCAAGGCGCAACGCGAGCAGGCCATTCGCGCCGCTAAGGAGCAGAAGAAGTCGACGAAGGCGGCAAAGAAGCCGGCCGCCGCACCCAAGGCGAAGTCGGCGCCCAAGACCAAGGCGGCGAAGAACGTCGCCAAGTCTGCGCCACGCGTCGGAGGCAAACGTTAAGTTAAAATACCTTCTATTTGTGTATATCATAAAAATTAATAAAAAAACATCCGTAACCACGCCATTCATTATTTGGAAATACTGATTGAAATATCGATCGTTTCAATTGTTATATTTATGACCATTTTCGAGGAATTACGTGTTTCTTTATATTTTTTCTAGTTTGTAATTTCAGCGATCAAAGGTTTCATCTGTTAACTTTTTTCAAATGATTTTTTTGCCAAAATTAATTGCTTTTTCTATTGAGTTAAACAAGGATATTTGTTCAATTTTGATGGACTGTAACTCTTTTCTTAATTAGCTTTGCAGACTTATGGTGACCTTCATTCGAAGCACGAACTCTTCTTTTTTATCATGGCGAAGAGATGGTTCAAGTATCTTAAATAGATTATTATTCGCAATAATAGATTTATTGAAGCTTGTTTGGAACTGATCAGCGAAGTCAACATGGGGGATTTTAGAGTTTATCCCTCCAAGAGGGCCTAGAAAACCAAATGTAATGATGTTAATCGGTAGAGGGAGCTTTTGGGCAATTGTTAAAAGTTTACTATGATTTTTGTAAATAGTTAAAAAGTCATATCCCCTTAAAGTGTTACAGTCGCTAATTGTAAAAGTTTTAGGCCAAATAGAGACCTTCAGGGTTTTTTTCACAGTGAATTGATTGGTCAATGAATTAGAATCCTACGACTATGGGAAATATAAATAAAATGTAAACTTTATAACGACTCATTTGTGAGATAACTCAATTTTTGCACGTAGTATTTCTCAAAGACTACGTTATTTTTCGACGTAAATAGGCAAAACAAACTAAACTTAATGAAGGATCGATTACTACAAGAATAAGAATTTTATGATAAGTTGATTAGAAAATATTTTAGAACAAAATATGAATTTCACATTTTAGTTCAACTTGTTGCCATTTTCTTTTCAATGTGTATTGTGGGAAGCGTATAGTACAATATACAAACTTTTGTAAACAACTCTTTTAAGGTTATGTTTGAAGCGTCTGCTCAACTAATTAGACTAAAACCAACTAACTAGTTTATAGCATAAAACTCAATGAAAATGTCTTCCGAGGTCACAGAACTGTAAGCAGTCACGTAAGTCTATTCCAGAGCATATTTTATTTCAATATTTTTGTCTTTCCGGAGCTGTGAAGATGCAATTAACGGAAATAACAACGTCGAGCAACTACAACCGACACAAAAAAGTGAAAAAGCAGATTTTGAATGCCTCGAGAAGGAAAAACAAGATAATGATGAAACCACCAGAACATCTAACACCTATTGCTATTGGTAAATTTAGTTCCTTTATTCTGCAGTTTCATGTTTTACTGTAATACAAAAAAGGCAATACTTGTTTTCACAGTGGAAAGGAACGAAACTTGAATATTGCTGAATTGTTATGTGCAAATTGTAACAAGTGGTTTCACGAATCGTGTATTGGTTACCAATTGGGCAAGTTGGTGCCTTTTCTATCGAATTACATCTTCCAGTGTAAGAATTGTTCGAGAACTGGCTTGGAAAGTTTTAAGAAGAGTCAAGCGCGTAAGTTTTTCTATAATTCCATGGGACAGCTACATTTTTAACATTATTGGGAGTAACTTATTTTGAAACAACTTTTTCTGTATATAGAGATTGCCCAAATGTGTGTAACAGCAATCGCCAACCTTCAACAATCAGCTACAAAAGATGGTAGCAATCAACTCCTTTTTAACAAAGACAAGGACATCATACCATACATTGAGCACCATTGGGAGGCACTCACGACAACATCACGTCGCGTCACTCAATCCTGGCACTCCACCGTTCTGCGCGCCCTTCAAAAGGACCTGCAAGTGCTCTTCGTCGCCGAGGAGGGCGTCGATGGACAACAACAATTTGGACTCGCCTGTTTCGATCTCACACAAATCAAGCCCAACTACGAGGCGATGATCAAAGGCGGCACGCTGCGTATTACCGACACGGGCATTCAACACGGTGAGTAATCGTAGACATCGTATGCATTTGTTTAATTGTTTTCCTCACTGTTCGATGAACGTTGAACGCACAGTGCTACATACTCACGTGTTTATTGATATCATGTTGCGCGTTTCAAATTCTTTTTGAAACGCATGCGACTAATTAACAGTTTGTTGATTTCTGCGCTGCGATAAACATTACTATTATAATTATTGATAATTAACCATGGCTTCAACAGTCCCTGTCGTCGGCGGCGTTAAGAATCGCAATACAAAACGCAAGTTTCCTGGCGATGTGAATGTAATGGGCAAGAAGGGTCGAAATGCGGATTTGAGTGCTGTTAAATTACCACCGCACGGCTATCCATTGGACCATCCTTTTAATAAGGATGGTTATCGGTATTTGTTGGCTGAACCGGATCCACATGCCCCTTATCGACAGGTAAAAATGCCTTTTTGTTGGTTTGTACTGTTTGACACTCTTAGAGAATGTTATTTATTGATTATTTCGATTTTTACGTAGGAATTTGATGAAAGTGCAGATTGGGCTGGTAAACCTATCCCTGGCTGGTTATATAGAACCTTATCTCCATCAACCGTCCTTCTTGCCCTCCACGATCGTGCCCCACAGCTGAAAATCACCGAGGATCGTCTCTCCGTCACAGGCGAGAAAGGATATTGTACGGTTCGAGCGACGCATTGTAAGTTCTTTTACTGCATACCAATATATTATTAAACTTATTAAACCATGATCATATTTAGGCGTAGCGAAAGGCAGTTGGTATTGGGAGGCAACTGTCGAGGAGATGCCCGAAGGTTCGGCAGCTCGAATGGGTTGGGGACAGGACTACGCGAATCTGCAAGCACCGTTAGGCTACGACAAATTTGGCTACTCGTGGCGGTCGCGCAAAGGCACTGTGTTTCACGAACAGCGTGGAAAGCATTTCAGTACCGGTTATGGCGAGGGGGATACACTTGGTTTCTTGATTATTCTACCAGATGATCGCACAACTCGCAGAGTTCCACAGGCATATAAAGATCGTGTAAGTTTTTATATGGCAAAGTTTTATTTCGACGGTATTATTGAGATTACCCTTTATTTTTGTAGCCTTTAGTGAAATTTCGATCGCACCTATATTATGAAGAAAAAGACAACGTTAATGATCGAGTGAAGAAGCTGGCCCCACTTCAGGGAAGCAAGATTTTGTGCTTCAAGAATGGTGAGCTGCAAGGTACAGCTTTTACGGACATCTACGGTGGAGTTTACTATCCCACCGTGTCGTTGCATAAAAATGCAACCGTTTCGGTAAATTTTGGTCCTTCCTTTAAACATCCTCCTAGTTTGGACAAGTTTAAATATCAAGGGGTATGTATTTCAAACATATTTTACGTGAGTCTTACAAATTATCAAACTTCCTTATTGATTTATAATATTTTAATTCCAGTTTTGTAATAATGTAACAATGTTTTTATAATATTCAGATGAATGAAAAAGCGGAAGAAGCAATCTGTGAGCAAACCATGGCGGATATGCTCTACCTAACCGAGAATGAGGGACGTCTACGCCTCGACACAGTGGTCATGTGACAATAGTGGACCTTTTCTGTTAATTATCACTTACAAAATGTGTTTATTATATATTTTACTCTCATACAATTAAGTTTATTTACATTTATTTGCCAAATCCACCTCGGCAATTTGGGCTTGGTTCAATAACTTTCTCACGTTTATCCCAATCAGCTTGAGTCTCTGCGATTATAGATAGAGCATGTACTCCACTTTGAAGCTCATATTTTAGGATGTCGTTTACCATCCTGTGCTTCTGTAATAAAAATATATAATCAAGTTTCCTTTTGTCCATTTTAACCTACCTTTATACGAGTTTGATCTATGAATTTATCGGAAACGACCACAACTTTGAAGTGAGTTTCTGAATCCTTGGGGACGTTGTGCGTGTAAGATTCGTTTATTATTTCCAAATGCGAAGGTTGAAGATGCATATTTAGTTTTGTACGCATTGATTCTTCTATCGGCTTCTTGGACATTGTGCTATATCTTGCTGGAAGTATCAATTTCGATTGCATTTTCATGTATAATGTTGTTTATAAACCTTTTCTAAGTGTATGCAAAATTCGTTTGCGAATTTCCGTTGACATTAGAAATTGCGTTGCAAGCAGCTAAATGTACTGATGATAACCAATTTCTTCTTCCTGCTGATTTATGGCTCTTGGCAACAAGGCACTCTGAACCAGAACTAACTCCACATAAATGAAACAGGTTATGTATCAACTTAAACTGATGACATTAATGACAGTAGAACGGCAAAAGTAAGAGTGAGCATTCAAATAATAACATGACATTAAATTTTAAAAGATGATTTATTAG
>WSZQ02000001.1:2409058-2428295 GCA_019419845.2 Weissflogia rhopalogaster | reverse complement strand
GTTTTATCACTTTTACCGAAGGAAAATTTCTGATGAGTTTTTGAAGTTTAACTAAAGCAACCTTACGGTATGTTAGAGACTTATCCACATTAAGAGCATTATAGGAAGTCGTTTTTGATAGCAAATTGCACGGTGATTACGCCGTCGGTTGGACGCCTGCAATAAAACCGGTAGCCAAGTAGGCCGTGTCTCTATCCGATGCATAATTACGATTTCTCCTTCGTTTCGCGCGAGCTCTCGCTCGCTAGAATATAGTGTGGATGTGTATTACTGTGAAAATAACTGTAACGCCTTGCACACGTACACGGCAACACTATGCAATCAAAAGCCACAACGAACGCGCGCCCCAGCTTCGATAATTATGAAAACATCGTCGTCGCGTGTGTGTGCTGCTATTCCTTCGGCCACTGTGTGAATGAGCAAATTATGAGCGCTCTGAAGCGAATCGATTTGGTGTCGTGCCGTTGATTGTTCCCCACAATTGTGCCTCTTTTCTTTTTCATATCTCTTCTAGCTATCGTAATGCTAATCTCTTATGATGATCTTGCGAAAGCCTGCCGTTTGGGAAATTAATTAACTTGAGTTTTTCTTTCCCGTTTTTTTGCGTCTTTTCTCGCTTTGAATGTGTAAGTGCAGTGATGAGAGACGTAAGATGAAAGTCGGGCGTTTAAATGTATGTGTTGGTGCACGCGAACAACGAACAGCAGCGTGTGGAAGAGGCGAACGAACGCTGGTTGTGTCTCTGAAAACGTGCTCGCGTAGAAATGTTGGCATGGAGGCGGTGTCGAGCGTTGAGTTGAATAAAAAACGTGATTTATGCGCCATTGAACGTTAAGTAGGAACGTACACATGCCCACGTGTAGACTTTGTACACTACGAGTGGTATGTGCGTGCGTTGTGAGCCTGTGTGTGAAGTGCGTGTGTGTTTTTTTCCTCTCCTTTCTTCGAGGAGGTGAAATGAAGGGAACAGTAACACAGAATTGCGCTGTCGGCTTGGCAAGTGGCAAGCCAAATGGATGACGAAAAAATAATTAAAATGTGCTTGGAAATAACGTACACACGTACATTTTGACACATACAGATAGAAGTCATACGCAGGCAACAGAAAAGAGGCATAAAAGATGGTGTGAGCTTCTGAACCCAAGGCAATTATCGTTCTTTTTTTGCGTTCCTTTTGCTGCTCGCGTTTTTTAAATGTTTTTGTTCTGTCGGTGATGACTAACGATTTATTCACATCGTGCTTTAATTTCTCCTAAGCTTGTTACGTTTTGTTTTTGTTTGGCTACGCACACTGCTTTTTATTTGACGTTTTAAAAATGTTGACTTGTCGAAATTAAAAGATGAATCGTCTCTCCTTGCGAAAACAACTTTATATTTAGTATTTCGTAGGCAATGTTTTGATGAATCTATTCTCAAAATAGATTTACTAAAGTTTAGAAATGTGTTAGTAAATCTATTGAGTTTAAATAAGCTTTCAAACGGATTTTATGGGTTTTGTGATAAAAGTCGTAAAAAAACTAAGTAAAAAACTTAACAAATTATCAGCAAAGTAAACCATTAACTTTTAGCGTATGGTAAAGGTCAAGTTTTATCACGCTCACTCAGATATGTTGCAATTATCGTTATTGACATGGCTTAGTTTTCCCAAAGCGCGTACAGTACTTTTTGTATCGGCGCTGAACTGTATTTATGCGTTTGTTCTTATCAGTCGGTCGACCCATGCATACACGTGCACAGTCGCAGTCGTATATTTAATTGATTACAGTGTTTGTGTAGCCAAATCCCAAGTCCCCTAGAATAGTCCAAATCAAATATCGTGTAACTGATTGCACAGGAAACAAAACCAAACACGATAACACTAAAAAAAGGCTGGAAATAACGAGGGCGATAAGGCGGGCATCTGGAATGTGGAATTATGATAAATCACCCGAGTTTGAATAGCGTCACGTCGCGAACGTCGACCGCTATCGAAAAATATTACTCAGAGCTGTTTTTTAATGTTTTATTATCGTTATCCCTGCTAAACGTATTTGTGTGTACATATCGGTATAACATGTTGGTGTGTCATGTTGATTTGTTTATTTCACTGATGGGAGTAGCTGTAGTTGAACCGGTTGAACTTATTTACCATTGAATATTTTTATTTCGTTGCGGTTTATTTATGCGGCGGGTGACCGCGTCAGTTTGTAAATATTTATAGCTGCTACCGAATTGTTTGAGCCGCGCGTAATTAATATTAAAATTATCGAAGTTTTGTAATTTTAGGCGCTCTCGTATTGAAAAGGAATGTTTGCTTTGGATTTTATACGGTTTTTGGTAGAGGACTTTTGAAGGACAAACATTTGCGCAGGTTACATTGTTATGGTAGACATTTGTTGGGTCGCGGAAAATATGGTTTGTTAGTTGATTGTGAAATAAATAGACTCTTGCTGGTTCTCATCGTTTTATATAATCTGGTCTAAATTTAGATTGTTCCAAGCTGGAGGTTGGTGAAGCATACGGAAAATTAGAAGAAAACACAGTGTTGGAGACAGTTGGTTAGAGAGGATAAGGGTATACGTTTAGAGTGGAAGAGCCCTTTAATCTCATCGAGAATCTCGCATTTCAAAGGGCATTTAATACGTTTAATGTGTTTTCGGAGATTTGGGTGGAGTAGCAGACCCGGTGTTCTCTTGCCTTGACACAGCACCCCTACGTTGTCTGTGCCTGGTGTTTGTGTGTGCTTCTTTTTGGAATTCCTTAGATTTGCTCTGCTGACGACTGTGCTTTTGTGTTTCGAACATATGGTGGTTGGACCGGTTTTTGGACGTCTCCGGGCGCGTCCGGTTCTCTTTTTTTTCCCTGTCCTCTTTTGGCCTCAACGGTCTTCAATTCTACATGGGCCTCGCTTGAAGGAAATAGGGTCGTAAAACTTGGCATATGCGGGGTGTGTCTCACTAGTAGATAGATCTATACACACGGATAGGGACGAGCATGCGGTGCACCGGCTGTGCCATGCATTGGAAGCCTTTTTGTTTGCTTTTGTGAACAGCGCACGAAACTATGATTATTACTTTTTTGGGGTTTCATTTCTAACTCGCGACCCAACGGCAATAAAATCAGAGACCTGACTGGTTTCCCCAATACCGTGAGTTGTAGTAGTTCTAGTAAGGTGACCTAAGATTCTTTGTTCTGCTCTGTTGGTGGTTTTGCTTTGTCTTTTGTTCCTTGACTTCGCGTCGCGTCCCTAGACACAAAAAGGCCAGAGCGCCAGGCACGGAATTGGTTTGACCTACAAATAACCTTCATGGTTGTACATGTCCCTTGCAATGAAATCAATCGGTAAAATATTTGCAAGAACATACGACCACTATGCTCTATTTACAAAAACTTTTTTGTCTGTAGTTTTCTATTGTTGCATTATTTAATGTGGTGCCGGTTCAATTAGTATCAAATTTGTCGAATCAATATTTGTTTGCTGCTCGGGCGAATTGTGCGTGCTGTGGTTGCGCTCTGCACGCTGCGATTAGTGAAATCACCTCGTAACCGTTGTTGGGAGTCTCAACATCATCGGCTTCGTTCCGGATGAGTCGCTGCAAAAGCGGTTTCGAACTTCGAAGGCGATGAAAGCCAGTCGGGCTCGAGCACATTGCACGCGCTCTCCGCTCCTCATTGGCGCTCGTTTATTCCGTCCTGCCTCGTGTGTGTCTGTCGATGTATGGACTGTTTGCTGTGTTTCGTCCTGTGTGTGTGCACCAGGCCTGCTGCGGTGGCTTGCTGTAGAGGTCAGTGACTGGGACTCTTCTAAGCCTCAAGCCATTCGTGAGGCAGAGAGCTCTACAGCGTTTGAAGTGAGTCAAATGCGGCGCTATAGTCCTTTAGCTAAACAGACGGAATTGGAAGTTCAAGAGCTGAAATGACTGAAAATCAGTAAATCAACTGTGTGTAAGCAGCAAACATAGACGGGTACATGGTGTAAATAAATATTGGATATCGAACATGTTCTCAAGATTCAAGACAATTTTTCGTTGGCTTACAATTAGCTATAATTCATATGATGAATATTCTCAAAGTTATAGAAGGTCAATATTTTTTGAATCGCCGCAATACAATAAGTTCTAAAAGTATCAGTTTTTATATTGTTGAGTAGAACACTTATAAAACCTCTCGCTTGACGGAAATTCAAGTCAAGGCTAAGCAAATTCATATGGAACGTAAATATTTCACTTTTTGATATACTCGACAAATATGGATAGGGTCACAAACCATTTTAACGCAATTATTTACTCACTTCATATTGCTTTAATTGTCCTAAATTGACGCACGACTCGTAGATTGGTTTAAATAGTGTAACGCGTTGCGTTGCGCCATGTCACTATTAGCATAGTTCAATTAGTGTTAATTTATTCATGTAGGAAATGCCGTTGGTATTCCAGTGCTTTTGTGGTTGGGATGTGTGTATGTGTTGGCGGCGTACGGGCATGCAATCATTACTCAAGATAAAATATTTTTAACGACCTCTTCTCTACGTCGGTCGATTCTGCTGGCGGGTGGAAGGTCGAATGCGCGGCAAAACGGGCAAATTCCGTTGCTGCAAACGCGATTTCGTGCCGTGCCGCCACGCCACGTTGCTATCGCTTAGAATAATTAATTGTGCGCGCGATAATAATACCACTCTGGGAATAATAATGCATTGTGATGGAAACTACGCGCTTCACAGCCCGTTTCTTTTGTGAAATTCAACGGCTAATGTGCAAATATTGACTATTGTATTTGCAGACAATTGAAATTCCTACATCTACTTCATTGGAATGTTGCCTGTGCAAGAGGCACATTTTTCTGCCACTAATTACCAACTTTGTGACCTTGCAACGTTGTAGTTACGATGTTTTGCTAGATTTGAACAAACATGTTTTTATTTGATTCTGTCGGCTGATTACGCTTACTTAATTATTGTAACAATAAATATCATTGAATGTATACGAGCTTTGACTAGGAGGAGAGATTTATCCGGTTTCTAAAGATAGTACATTTCGTAGAGATTTAACATAACATTTAATGACATTTGAACAGCATTGCTATTGGTTGAAGGTTTATAGGAATGCTAATAAATCGCAGTGGCTGAAACAAAATGCAATTATATTAGCACATTTATTAGCACGATTAACTTAGCAAAGTTAGGTTGAACTGCAAAAAAACACATACTTGATTTAGTTTGGTTGTTTTTTCGTTATCTTAGTAAATACATTTTTATTGCAGATTGATTGCGCTTATTTAATTATAGCGGCAATAAAACTCCATGAGTGTTGTTAGTCAGCGCTATGTAATATAGAATGTAACAACGTTGATTGTTGTTAATTATGTTTCCGTTTCTCCGTGATAAATATAGATAAGTGGGGCGGAATTTGGACTGGCATGCGAGTGATTGACTGATTGCGATGTAGGTTGAAATGGAGGTTTTGTGCAAATATATTTACTATACCAGCTCACGTAAGGTAAAATTATCTGAATTGTGGGCTTGTTGTTGAGAGTGTACCTAATTGAGACATGTTTTTTTTTTCAATTAAATTATCGTTGAATCATCAGACTTTTGTCAGTTTATAACTTATAAAATGGAGTCATTTCAAAATTGAAGACTGTCTTATATGTCCTTTAAAATTGTTTTTATTTGTGTGAAATGATATCGAATTTGTCAATATTAAAATTCGGAAATTTGCAATTCATTCATCGTACATGGTGCATTCATAAATACTGGTTTGGTGTGTTTTCTCAATTCAGTGCCGTCCGAATTGGTTGAAGGCAAATGCGAGACCTCGTTTATTCGTGGAATTTTCTGCGTCGCTGAATCGTTGAATTGCGCGGTATTTGTAGTTTGTAGTAACTACATACATTCGTGTGCGTGCGAATGTGCCCATGCGCATTGCAAACGAAAGTAGGTAGTAATTAATACCATGGCAAATGGAAATTGAAATGGCAATTGTGAATCTGTGATTTATGTAGCGTTTTAAAATAAATGGTCAGGCTAACATGTGCGCCGTGTGGAAATTGCGTGTCTTCAATTATGAGTCATGCTTTGTGGCTTGTTATTTTTCATTGTTTGCCGCGTATATGTGTGTGTGTGTGTGTTATATGGCGTGAGCGTATATATAGACGGGGCATGATTACGGAAATGTTAATGTGAACGAACCGCAAAATGAACAAAGAAATTGTGGATGGCTTAGTTGGAAAAAGTATGGCTAATATTTCATCGTTTTGACCTTTATTCAGTTCATTTAATCATTGATAGGTCAGGTTTTGAGCATGAAAAATATTCATTTCCAACGATATTAAATTATAAAAGTATGGGAGCAATATGAAAAATCTATAAACCTTAAAGGGAGTACCAATACCATTTACAGAGGCAACTACTGCTGAATTCAAAAAAATAGGATATCAAGTTTTATTTTAGTCCCATAGACCCATTGTCTTCTTGAATTATTTCATGATGCCCCTTGTATGGATGATAAATGTAATCAGGTTTTCACATAGTCACGTACATATGGTAGGTAATCATCTCTCTCCTAGAATTAAATTCCTCAGTTCATTCAGTATATGAGGTCTCCTAACTGTCGATATAATTGCAGGGTCCGGTAAAATGTCCCGTGAGATCCCTCTGGTAATTCCTGCTTACATTCATGTAGGAAATCTACCTGTTCTATTCCAAAACTATTATTGTTATACCATCGTCAACATGGCTTAGTGGTGGTGGCATGTCCATAGAGGTGTCAGATCCCTTAGGTTGTTCTTGCTTAGACTCGTGTCGGAAATCTACCTGTGGTGAAATAGCTCCTTTCTGCCAATTCCGTTCTAGTGCATAGTCATTCACTCTATAATTGCAAATGAGTAGCAATTTGTTTACCTCATAATTACCCACAAATGCTGCACCAATGACGAACTAACTAATCCGCTTTCAATCTATATCAATTTGAGGCGAAGCTCATTTGCATGTTAATAGGTAAGAATTATTCAAGTCGCGTCACACCGGTTTGTTGTTTGTTACCGTCGATCGACTCCAATTGGAATTACATGCCGGCTGCCTGGGTCTCCCATACACATTACAAAAACGGCTGGCTTAATGAAATGAAAGTGAAAGTTGGCCGCGTGGCCAAAGTTACTTTCTACTTTTGACTGCTTGTGCATGCTGGCGATGTTTGCCTTTAACTCCTGTCTGAGTATATTTGTCACGCGCGATTGGTAATGTTATTAGCGGTAGCGAATTGGTGTCGATGCGTTCATTCATTAGCGATTAGTCGCTTGGTTAAGTGTGCTAATCGCGAGCGCAACGTGTTTTGCGCTGTACCGGTTCGATGGAGCGATGCATTGACAAATTGATGCGGTTTTTATGTTTGAATGCTTTAATTGTATGTAACGTTCTAGTTGCATAGGTGTTTTTTCGGTGAATTGAGTCAGACTGACTTAACCTTCGGCACAAGGTGATTTGCATAAAATATGTCTGCGCTGGAATTGAATGCCTTATACTGTTGCTCCGCTGCAGGCAGAAATTTAATATGCTTTACGTGTGAATCAATTCGTGTGGATGCATGCTTAAACGCATCGCATAAAAGGTTGACTGGAATAATACGGCTTAAGTGATTCCACGGATTTCGTTTAGCATTCCTTTCTGAGACGCGCTCTGCCGTCTATTGTGAATACACGTCGAGTAATTACGCTCAATGAAACTTGCGCCAACGCCGGTGCAACAATGAGCGGTAAAACTATAAACCCACGCATTGATATTTTCTTTCATTATTCATTTGGCATGATTGTAGGTGAATTTTCTTATTAATGTCTTTATGAAACGCAGGAATGGTGTTTAGTCAGTAGACCAAGTATATTCATATTGGAAATAGTGCACTTTATGGATGGGTATAGATTCTGATCTAGTTGGACTGGACCTTGATAGATACAACCTGGGATCAAACAGACCTAAATGTATTTATATTGGAAACATTTCAGTTTAGGCATTCCTAAATCCGATAGTTTAGTTAATCATGGATTGTCTTGATGGATACAATTCGTGGAACTGCTAGGTCGCTGTATAGGTCGCATCGTCAAATCTGTAACACAGTACAACTGCAACAGCAGATACAACCTGTAAAGTTTAATTAATAGAGTTTGGGACTAAATTATTCGGTTGGATTAGGGCCGACTGCATCCATGGAATGAGTGCTTTTGAATATGTCCAACCTTTCGCAGATCCAACTAGCTTTAGAGTTGTGGTTTGGAGTTTCATTGTCTGTCTCCCCCCGATTAAACTTTATTGTTGATCGATGAGTTCGACTGCCATGTCGACAGCACGAGTACGTAAACCAACCACCCTCAACGTGGTGAAATGTTCGAGTTAAAATTATTAGCAATCCCGGTTTCCACCAGAAACGCTCAATTGCTGCGAAATCGCTTTTCCTCCATAACGGGTCGGTATTTTCGTAGGACCTGAAGGTGATGTTGGCTTGCTGTTTGGTTGTCAGCCTCCAGTTGTATTCTGTCGTTGCTCTTTGCGTGTGGCTGTGTGTTGCAAGGATGTGCATGTAGACGTCAGTGACGAGTATTTACATGCGATTATGTGTCCTCTGGCGAACATAACTAGCACGCCTTTACCGGTTATCGACCCCTTTTGCGCGCACCGAGAGCTCGTTTACGGCTTTGTGTGCTGCATGCTGCTTGTTCACGCTCTCCGTTCCATGTGGTGTGTGTATATGCTGCGGTGGGACTTGGGGAAAACTTTTTGTATGTGCAGTTATGTGTTTAAGTGCACATTGTAAACGGCGTTTGTTTAATGTATGAATACATGAATAGATAGCGACCGCTCGAAGTTGTATGGCATGAGTTTGTGTGTGTGTGTCGAGAATGCCGGTGGCTTTATCGAGAGTTGTGTCGCGACCGAAATGGTAGCGCGAGTGCGCGCGGTTTTTTATTTTGTTCATTTACTTTACTTCGTCTCGTGCGTCTCTGTCTCGCCGAACTCTTCGTCCGTGTCTGCCGCTGGTGCGCTTGCCAACCGGATCGTAAATTACGCGCCGCGAGTGTTGTTGACTTCGACCTACTTTACGAAGCCGTAATCATCGCCCCGTCTCGTGCCAAGTCGCGCGTTCGCTTTGGGATTCGAATTTCGAATTCAGACTGGCAGGCAGGCAACACAGGACGTAAGCGATTGCGCACCGCCTTACTGCATATGAATAATGAGCTGCTCATGAATAATTTAATTTTAATTCCTCGTGTTTGCGGTGTGTGTTTCTCTTCCAAGTGATGGGAAATTCAACGGAATTGTACTAAAACCTATGCAGGTCGCTCGCTTGCTTCCTTGCTTCCAAGTTTCTAATTTAACTTTGTCGTTTAAAGACTTTGGTAACTTTTGATTTCATTTAAGTTTCTCACCGAACTTATTCACAAGTCTCTTCTGAAAAGAACACCAAATCAGAAGTCTTGGAATTTGGGTAAAGCTCAGGTCCACAGACTGCGTTATTTTTCATGTTCACTTCTTGTACAAAGTTGAGAAATGTTATCGAAATTATTACTCGTAGAAGGGCGATCCTTTACACTGCTTCTTTTTCGTTTTCAGTAATATCTTCAAGAGGTCGGAAAAGAAAATCAAGCGAAAACGAGTCTATTCAGGGAAGATTACGCAGCACATCATATAACAAGGAAGATTTGGAGAATAAACAACATACGCGAAACAAGAGGACCAGCGTACACAATAATCGTGCCTCCAAGAAGAAGATTCTCGAGGAGGCGAACAATAGTAAATTGCGAGAGGTGCAACGTGATCGAACCGAGCCTTGCCTGCAGAACGCTAGCGACGACTCGGCGCTCTCGGCTGTCTGCAGGCGATCGTTTGAGGAGAGCGTCGTCGCACCGGTTACCACCAACTTTGGGGAGAAAACTACCGCAACCAACAATTGCACTACTAACAACAACAATAATAATATCGAGGAAGAAGTTGAGGAAGTCGTGAGTAGTAAGGGTCGGACGAGACAGGACTCTGGATCGTCTTCTCTTGGTACAAGCGTCGCTACTCCTACGGAATCTACCGAAGAGACTTCTGCTGTTCTGGTGGGACCTTCTTCGTCGTCTTCAATTAACGAAAGCGAAGAGTCGCCTTCCGCGGAAGTTGAGAAGGACATTGTCGTGTCGGATCAGAGCGTGAAAAGGGACGCGAATGACAGTGCGTTAGAAGATGATACTAGTAATGGTAGCAGCGTGCAACTAGTGGTACCCGCTGAGGAAGAAACAATTAGCGATGATCCTGTCGCCCCAGCAGTGCCAGAGCCGGCCGCCATTACTGAAGTTGTGAGCGAGGAGGACGATTGCGTGATAGTGGCGCAACGAACGCCCCCGCCCGGCCTACACAGCCGCCACCATCACCACCACCATCGGCATCATCTTCATCGCGACTTGAGTGGATTGCAGCATTCCCCCATCGGACTGCAGCACCTACAGCATCACCACCACGTCGTGGAGCGCGAGTGCTCGCACCGCGGCGACGATGACGGGCCGCTGTCTGCGTCCTCGCCGTTTAGCAGCAGGATGGACATTGCCGAATCTGTTGCGCATCACGCTGCGCTGCTTCGTTTCCCCGACGACCGCTCCGACTCGGGCGTAAGCTCGCTGAGGTCCGGCAGCGGCGATGAGCGGTCGGGTTCGCGCTCCAGCGCCCTGAGCTCGTCCGACGATCCGCCGTCATCCACAGCGTCATCGTCGTCGTCCATACAGTCGGTGCCGCCCGCATCTACCCGTTCTCCGCTGTTTCTCCAGTCGAGCGGCAGCAGCGTACCGCCTTCGTCAAGTGCTGCTGCCCAAGCCGCAGCTGCCGCCGCCGGCAACAGCTCCGAACCGGTGCGCGTGTGGCGTGACCCCAGCCTGCTACTGGAGTCTGAGCCGCACGTCCGCCACATACACAGTGTGCAGCATCAGTCGCTGCTCATGTCGCACCCGTCCGCGCCGGCCGCCTCGGGCCCGCCGCCGCCGCCACCCACGTCTGCCTCAGCTGCGGCTGCTGCAGCCGCTGCCGCCGCCGCTGCGGGTCATCCAGCTGCCGCGCTCTACGCGCCCATGCCGTCGGCACCTCCCGGTATGATGGCGTCGCATCATGTGCATCCACATGCCCTGGGTCCTCCAGGCGCGCTTTACTCGCATCTACCCGATCCACTCATTTGGACTAAGGTGCAGCAGGTGCAGCGGTACCCAATAGGACCCATTGGGGCGCATCTTCTGCCGCCGCAGACAGCGCATGAGGAGATGTTGGAACGGGACCGTGTCTACGCGCAGGATCGCGATCGCCACGAGCGTTTGCTGCGCGAACGACAGAATGAATCGAGAGAATTGGAAAAGCGCGAGCAGGAGAAGCGCGAGAAACAACATGAGCGCCTCGTGGAGCGGGAACGCGAACAGCGAGAGCGCGAGAAACTCGATCGGGATCTGAACAAACACTTTGAGGAGTCTTTGAAACGAGCATTACCCCAAAAGGTAAGCATTCAATCTTCGTTTTTATACCTACTCTGCCATACTTGCTCTTTTTATGACCTTTTCTTAACAATGCAGACACATGCCATTTATACCTGTTCTTTCTATTCGAAATGTTTTGTTATTTTATAGAATTCCGGTTGGAGCTTAAGCATCATGCCACCTCCTGGGCGCGGAAACGACGAAGATAGAAAACGATCCGAACAGGATCATCATCAAAGGGAGCAACATCTGAGACAGTTGTCAAATGCTCACGCGCAAGCTCGAGCTGAGGTCAGGGAACGAGCTTACTATCAGCCAACGGTAGGTGCACGTTGTCATTTAGTTTATCCGATGCGCTCTATAAAATCACATTTTTACTATGCATATTTTATTGCAGTCCCAACGGCCGCCCAGTATACCCAGTAAAGCTGAGTATCCCCCTCCTGCACACAGTCGACTACCGCCTTCCAGCAAAGCGGAAAAGATTGCGTCGGTTCATCCCTCGCATCCGAAAGCGGAACTCAACATGTTTGGCTATCCGGCGTACCAACCGCATATCTTTTCGCATGAGCCAAAGGGTAAAGTGTCTAATGAACATCACAAGATGCAAAACAGTGGACTGATTGTAACGAAAAGTGTGAGTGACCGTGAGCGTGAACGCGACCGTGACATGTTACCGAATCCACCGCCACTTATGAGTGAACTAAAAAATTCTGTGATTGTGAAACATGATGCGAAAAACCAGCAGCACCATATGGATGCGGCTGTGTCACGCGTTTCAATCGCGCACAGTCCTAGTCCGAAATTGCGTGGTGATCATATGGGTCACTATCTCACATCGCCGCAGGGCACACACAAGGGTGCGATGTACGAATATCGTAGTCCGACACAGTCGCCGCACCATTTACCGCATGCGCCCAGCCCGCATCACCTGCAGGCGGAGAATTTGGGCAAACCGCCGCCACCACCGCCGTCTCACCATCGATCGCCCGGTGGTCAACTGCCCAGCCCGCACCATCAGCGACAGTCGCCCCATCCACACCCGCATCCACATGCTCAACCGCACGCCTCGCCCGAGATGCGCTATCGCAGCAATGTTGGCAGTAGTGAACATCCCACAATGATATACGCGCCAAATGCAAAAACGAGCATACCATCGAGTTATTCGTATATGGTACCCACGACGGCGGTAGCAAATGCGAAGCCCAAGGTAAGCAGTCCGGCGCCGCATCATATATATGGCAAACCGGCACCTCCTACGACACGGGGTCACGAACAACCGCCCCCGGGTAATCCCATCCCGTTGACTGCCAAACCACACTTATCTGCGACCATATCTCCTTCGCCGTACCAACAAGTTTCGCAGTACCATCCGCCACATCCTGGTACTACCGCGTCGATGCAAAACCAACAATTACCGCCCCCGGCACATAGTAGTAGTGCACATTCGCGGGACAGATCAAATCATCAGTCTTTCGACCGGATGTTTACGGGCGGCGCCGTACCGCCTGGTGGATTATCGGTGAAGCAGAACATGCAACATGGTACGTCGCCTCCGACGGCGGCTTCGGCGCCCTCACCGGTGGCGCGGATACACTCGCAGTATATGCCCGGTGTCACCCATCCGCCGCAAAGTATTCCCTCCGGTCATTCCGTGCAGACGCAGCCGCTGGACCTCGGCGTATCGTCGAACAAATATGACAGTTCTTCGTCCCCTAAGCGAAAAGCCACCTCCATCGGAAGTGGTAACAACAACAATATGCCCGTGTGTCTGGAAGTGAAAAAGCGGCGAATTGAACCGCCATCAGTGCAACAGCCGCCTCAGCAATTGTCTCAGCCGCCTGCGCCGCATAATCAAATTCCACAAATGCATCCAGTGCAACACATGGCGCAGAATCTCCACACGCAGCCCGCGCAGGCATCGCAACAACCGCAGCCGATGCAATTGCCCCACCAGAATCTCCCACACTACCAACAACAACCACAACCGGTTCAACTCGCACCGCAGTTGTCACGTGTTAGCGAAGCTAGTCCCCTCGTGGCGAGCGTTGCGACGACGATTACAACGGTTGTGAATACTGCCGCATACCGAGGGTCGGCCTCTGTCCCTCCGGCGCACAGCCCCGCAACGTTAACTGAGGCGCTGCCTGATGTTAGCGTGACTACGCTTACAGTTCCAACCATAGTTAGTTGTGCGAGTATTAATAATAATACGGAGCGCCCGCCAAGTTTGGAAAGTTCTTCGTCGGTTGTGTCAGGCGGTACTGCCAATACAAATACAAGTGCAATAACGGTGTCAGTACCAACAACAATAACAACAACAGCCCCGATAATTGTGCAAGAACCTCCCACCACGCCCGTGAAACCCACTACGCCATCATCCTGTGTGAACGTTGATTCGGAGAAATCGAATAGTCCGGTGCCGACATCGAAATCTTCGTATCCGGTGCGTCATTTAAAGAAGGCTTGGCTGCAGCGTCATACCGGCGAAGACGTCGAAGATACCACCGGTATGGTTGGGAGCGGCAGTTGTGTCTCCCTTCCCCTTAACCTCAACAATACGTTGAATAATACACCGGCAAAGGAATCATCGCCGGTTACATCATTGCACAACATTGGCAGCATGGCGGTGAATAGTATCAACAAGTCGAAGTCGTTTCAAACGAAGGCGAATAATCGAAAAGTCCACAAAGAGTCTGTGAATGGTCATCCGTTGGACGCCAACAAGAATGACGATTCCTCGTCATCGGATCAAGAGCGTGGACGTAAGTCGCCACCGAAACGAAAACCGCCCAAGGTGAAGCGTAAAAAAGGGGGCGGTGCTGCTAAAAAGGTGGAGGAGAAGAAGCGAAAAGTAAGCGGTGGTAGTAATCAACTTGCGAGTGAGAGTGGCAGCGACAGTGACAAGGAGTCGATTAGTGATAAGGATTCGGATTCGGGCGCCAGCACCACCGTCTCAACGACGGGTAAAAAGACGCCCGGTGGCAATTCCACCACCACCGCCGCCTCCGCCACGAGCAGCAATAATACGGGCAGCGCGACTGCGAATGCTAGTGGCGCTACTGCCGCCAAAGATAAAGAGCCGAGAAAGCGGGGCCGCCGTCCGAAGACAAAAAACGATAAAGGCGAGGAGCCGCGTGCTAAGAAGTCCAAGGACGACTTGGCGCCCCAGCGCGACCCCTTTCGCAAACCCCCCGTGGGGCAGTTGAGAAAGACAGGTGAGAGTTTTTTACAAGACGGCCCGTGCTTTGAGGTGGCGCCCAAATTGGCCAAGTGCCGCGAGTGCAGATGGACGCCCAACCAAAGATCGAAGAACATGCCTAACATCTTTTGCAGATTCTACGCGTTCAGAAAGCTAAGGTACACTAAGAACGGGCAGCTTGCAATTGCGGGCTTTTCGGATCCTCACAAGGATGCCACAGAGGTAATTATCCACTAAAGCATGTACTTTTACTTTATTTCTTTGAATTGTATACTGACCAACTGATTTAAGCAGTGCCTTCGAGTCTCTCATAGGGCTAGAACTGTTTAAAATTGGTCTCTCTTCTTTTGTTGGCTAATTTCTTCAATGTTTTTCGATTAAAGGAAGATTTAAAACTGTGGCTTCCATCACCAGACACTCCACCTTCCGACCTAGACTTAGAGACGTCCAGATTTCTTCTCAAGCAAGTCGGCGATCATTTCTGCAACCTTCTACTGCAGGAAAAGGATGCTCAATTTGAACATATGTCAGAAGGTACGTTTATCAACATTTTAAAAAATAATGTTTTTGACTAACCGGTGCATTTGTCCACAGATAAGACAATCGCTTGGAAAAGAGTCGTGCAAGGTGTCCGCGAGATGTGCGACGTTTGCGAAACTACTCTTTTCAATTTCCACTGGGCGTGTGGCAAATGTGGTTTTGTAGTATGCCTGGATTGTTACAAGGGACGTAAGGCTGGTACTGTGAAGGTCTGGGGTGAACCTGGAAAAGATCGCGACGATTTTTCGTGGCTGCTCTGTACGAATCGGCAGGCACATGAGCATGAAAAGCTAATGCTCACGCAGATCATTGCTGGCGATTGTTTGCTGAAACTCGGTCGTCTTGTGCACGAAATGCGCGAATTATGGAACGTTGAACAGTACTGCGGATGTCCCATTAGCAAAGAAGTAACTCAAAAATCCAATGGTCAACGGAAAGAATTGATCAAGAGCATTCTATCAGCTGAGTTGAATGGTGCCGTCGTTATCAAGAAGGAGGAGGATGAAGAGAAGGACGTTAAGCCTTCCATCAATGGCACTGGGGTGAAGGATGAGAAGGGAGGATTGAATTGGTTTGCTGATGTTGCTCTGTCAGCTAACGATGAGAAGAAGAACGACGATAGTAGTGACGATGATAGCAGTTTCTCCACATTACGCGAACTACTGATTCGACCATCTCATAAACCGAATGGGAGTCGAGCAGGAAGTCCAGTACCGCAACCACCCAAGAAGAAATCCGCCGCTAGATTAGATACCTTGGACGAGGTTATTTCCAGCGTGATTGAAGACAGTGTGCCAAAACTGGAACATCCTGGTGATCACAAAGAACTTAAACATTTCGTTCCTCGGGAGAATGCTCTTGCCAAAACCCGTGGTATGCTGCCCATACGGATTATGACCCTAACGGAGAGCAAACTTCTTTATCCTGACGTACCACACTCCTGGCTGTGCGATGGCAAATTGTTGAGACTTAGTGATACAACACATGCTGGAAACTTTAAAATCTTCCAGGTACATTTTATTCTATATATATTTATATTTTGATTTGTTTTTGTTATTTACTGTTCATGCCAGACAATTGCCCAACTAACAGACAACTAATCTAATTTGATTGTTTTCAGGATCAATGGAAGCGTGGTCAGCCTGTTTTGGTCAGTGATGTCAGCAAACATCTAGCTAAGGATCTATGGACACCTGATGCATTTTCAAGGGACTTTGGAGATGAAAAGAACGATCTCGTCAATTGTATGAATGGTTCTACACTGGTCAATCAACCAATGCGGAAGTTTTGGGAGGGTTTTGAACACTTCACCAAAAGACTGAAGGATGACAAGGGTAATCCAATGCTGCTGAAATTGAAGGACTGGCCGCCAGGGGAGGACTTTGCCGAAATGTTGCCATCACGATTCAACGACCTCATGCGTGTTTTGCCTCTTTCCCAGTACACGCATCGTAATGGCAAATTAAATTTGGCGAGTCGTCTTCCAGAATGCTTTGTACGTCCCGACCTCGGTCCCAAAATGTACATTGCCTACGGATCTGCCCTGCACCCATCGAAGGGCACCACCAACCTTCACTTGGACATCTCAGACGCTGTGAATGTGATGGTTCATGTTGGAATTCCGAAAGATAGTGATACTGATGAACACATCAAAGAAGCATTCCGGGCTATCGACGAAGCCGGTTGTGATATCTTGACACGGCGACGAGTCCGTGATAAGGGTGAACTCCCTGGTGCGCTTTGGCATATCTACAATGCGCGTGATGCTGATAAAATTCGCGATCTACTCAACAAGGTTGTCGTTGAAAAGGGCGGTCTCCTTAAGCCCAACCATGATCCGATCCATGACCAGAGTTGTTACCTCGATGGCCCTCTCCGAGAACGACTGTATAAGGAGTATGGTGTTGAGGGTTACGCCATCGTTCAGTGTCTGGGCGACGCCGTCTTTATTCCAGCCGGGGCCCCTCATCAGGTCAGAAATCTGCACAACTGCATCAAAGTGGCCGAGGACTTCGTCTCTCCCGAGAATGTTTCCCATTGTTTCCATCTGACGCAGGAGTTTCGCGATCTCTCCGAAACCCACTCCAACCACGAAGACAAGCTGCAGATTAAGAACATCATCTTCCATGCGATCAAAGACTCGCTATCTGGGCTCACTTCAATCGTCAATAAGCACGTCAAAGCTGAGAAGGATTCGGAACACAACGGCAACGGAAATGACTCGCAACACACAACGGACTCCAAAACGGAGTCGGCTTAAACATGTGATAATTGTAGTGGATATAATTAGTTGTGAACCTTTTAAATAGACACAAAACGAAACGGACAAAAGTGTGATACGTGGCAAAGACTATAGACAGAGACACAGTGAACCATATAAATATTAAGAAACAGGACAACTTAAAAATTACTATTAACAATTGCGTGTATGCACGGAGAGATGTTGTTTTCTGTTTTTTGTTTTTTAATACGATGATCAAATATCGGTGTGTACATATTTTGTACATTATTATTGAATTTTTGAACATGAAAAATGAAAAAAAATGCTGAATATGCACGGTTTATCTTCCTGTTAGTAGTGACTCGTGACTCTGGATACCGGTCACAAGTTGTAATTAGTCTACTTTCTAAAAAGGCAAACAAATAAGGAACTCGAGAAAATATTGAAAAAAAGATGAGAAAAATACTGTTGTTGACACTTCGAGTACTTCTATGTGAGACGTATGCGTTCTTTTCGCCCTCATTTTGCGCGGGCGATATCTGCGAGATATTCATAACTATATCAATGTTGTTTCTCATAAAGAAAAAAAAAAATACATATTAAATAAGCGTGCGGTAGGGCAGCTACGTTTTGCAAAATTCTTTAAGTACTCTTCCATTATTTGATTTTCGATTTTGAAAAAATCTCTGGACTGATTGAAATTATTGTTTACTTTTAACACGTAACGTTTAAGAGACGTTACTTTTGTTTGTACAGAGACACGGTGAAAAACGATTTTTGTTACAATTACGACGTAGTTTGCAAGGTGTAATTACAAGTACATAAAGTTCAGAAAAAGTTTAGTTGACTAAAGAAATTAAAAACAGTTTGGAAGTCAGACGCGCTTGATTTTATTTATTTTCTTCGAACCTCGTACTCTTTGTTTTTTTCTTTCTTTTTGCAAGGTAGCTGGTCTACTGGATAATATCCATGATGGTTATTTTTGTCACTTGTATAACTGTGCCTGTTACATTGTAATGAAAAACTCGACGAGAAAATTTACTAATGTTTGATTGCTATTCAGTATTTACACGATTCGTTTTTGGGTGGGTTTTAATTGATGTAAATTGTCCGATAGTGGAGCAAGACAGACGAAAAGAGACAAGTGCTATTTCATTAAAATAAAAAGTGCCAATTAAGATTATTTTTAGTGATCACTCGATCTATTGATGGATCTCGACTATTATTAATAACAACGATTTTATGAAAAATATGGACTCTGAATTTACACTTGATACAAAAAAAATGAAACACTTGAATAGACAAGAATAACAGTTAGGTTTATCACCAATATTATACGTACGCAGCACATAAGTTTATTAGGTTTTTTTTTAATGGGTCGACCAGGTCGATAAATTGATAATTGTTTTTGGGGGCAAGAGAAAAAGGATGATTTACTCTTTGTTTCTTAAAGTGATGAACTGTACAGTAGAATTTAGGATTTTTTGTACAGAAACTATCTTGAAGTACCTTCAATGTTTGTTTCCCTTATTGTCCTTTCTTTGGTCCAAAAGATGTATAAATAATAAATGAAAGCAAGGAACAAAAAGTGAAATAGAGTAGTTTTATTTTAAATTGGCGAAATTTTATGTACATAATAAATACTAATGTCTGCAAGGTTTCCTTTGGAACTGTTGGCGCAAAAGTAAGTTGAATATTTATTTTTTACAATTCTTATTCTATTTCCGACTTAATTTTTTTGTTGTTTGAAAGAAAGCGCAATTTAGTTCACGTGGCGCCATCCCATAATTATTCAGAGAACTATAATATTTTCA
>WSZQ02000001.1:2371922-2404412 GCA_019419845.2 Weissflogia rhopalogaster | reverse complement strand
AGTGAGGAAGCGTACGGTTTGCCAGAGCATGTGGATGATATGTGGTACACCCTGGAACACCTCCAAACGCCTCCACACTTCTGCTCGGGTTGTAATTACGGCTAGCCATTCTGAGGCTATCTATCATTTTTGAGTTGATATGTAGACGTTGGGCACATGCCATTCTTGAGAGACTTTTTTTTGTATAAAAGCATTTACGATAGCAAAAAGATTGTAAATAAAAATGTGACCTAATCCGAACAAAGATCATTCGAACAGAAATTTAAAGATCTTCACATATATAATCTTCAAGCAAAAATTACAAATCATATTATCCTCGGTTTAGTGCCTGTAGTGTGCCAAATGACATATTAATCAAGACAAGCGTGATAATAGTTAAGTTAACTTATTCATAGGTACAATTAATCAAGTTATCAAGTATAGACTAAACGCGATCTTATCGCGGTAGCATGCTAACAATAAGCGATCTTCGGCATAGACGCCGTAGCATGCCAAGCGAGTAATTAATAAAGCCAAACCAGTGAATAGTGAAGCCAAGCGAGTTAATTGTTAAGGTAAGTCATAAGTAAAATTAAACAAGTTATCATGTATAGACTAAACTCGGTCTAATCACGGTAATATGCTAGGAGATCATCAGCTTAGATATGGAAGCATGCCAAGCGAGTAATTAATAAAGCCAAGTCAGTTAATAGTTAAGCCAAGCGAGTCATAAGTAAGTCTAAGCCAGTTATCAACTATTCTCAAGAAGAGAATAAAAACCCAACGATGGTAACACCATTTGGTTCGCCCGAATTAGTTCGAAAATTATTATTCCAACTCGTAATATTATCGACTATAATCCGAGCAAAAGCCATTAAAAGAGAAAAAAGTTAATGTAGATACAAAAAGAATTGTGTACCTCAAGTATAAGTACAATTAATACCATTATCGGTCCATTCGCGATAGCATGCCAAGCGAGTTATTAATCAAACTTTTTAATAGTGAAGCCAAACGAGCATATGAAAAACCAAACAAGTAATCAAGAATACACTAGCAACAACCCCCTTTCCAACATTGTACTCTGCCGTAGTGTGCCAATCGAGAAATATATCAAGACAAACTGATAAGTGAACATAACATAAGTGAAACTGAGTTATCTAATATTATCAAATATGGAATAAAATCACCCCACATGATTATACAACAGCAATGCTAAGCAATCATCGATCTAGTCGATTGCATGCCAAGCGAGTAATTAATAAGGCCAAGCTTAATAGTTTAGCCAAACTGAAAAAAGTATAAACGTTTAAAAGTATAAAGTATAAAAATATGAAATATAGATTCATGAAGAATTGTCTCCATTAAGCAGAAGTACAATTAATATTATTCTTGGTTTAGTCGGGGTAGCAAGCCAAGTGAGTTATTAATCAAGCTATTTAATAGTGAAGGAAAACGAGTATATATAAAACCAAACCAGTTATCAAGTATAGCCACTTCGCCACCTTGATGCCACGCGGTGGCATGAGAAGGTAGTTATTAATCAAGTTAAACAAGTAAATATTCCAGCCAAGCGAGTCATAACGAAAATTGAAAGAATTATCTAAAATCACCTCCCCCTTCATTCGCATGGACGTCAGCAGTCAAGCATCAGTCTGGCATGCCAAGCGAGTAATGAATAGAGCCAAGCTAGTGAATAGTTCCAAGCCAAGCCAAGGCAGTCATAAGTTAAACTAAGCCAGTTATCAGGTATTATCAAACATAGAATAATAAATACCCCCATAATGATACCACCAGATGGTTACCCGCAAACTCCATGACCCCAATTAATTCGGAAATTATAACAGAATGGAATCCAAACAAAGGCTATTAAAATAGTTACAAAAGTTCAAGAAGATTATGTATCTCCTTTAACTTTTCTAAGAATTGTGTCCAAGAAGTTCAATTAATATTACTCTCGGTCTAGTCGGAGTAACTTGTCGAACGGAGTAACAATCAACCTAGTTAAAAGCCAAGTCAAGCGAGTATAAGTAAATCCAAGTAAAACAAGTTATTAAGTATAAACTCACCTCCGTCCCCTCCTTGCCACCACAACATAAGATGATAGATTGCCAAGCGAGTCATAAATAAAACTAAACAAGTGATCAAGTATAGACGATTAGTGCCCTTTATTACCGGAATACCACTTGGTAGCATTTCAAGCGAGTAATTAATCATTAACTCGCTTGAATAAGCAAGCCAAGCGAGTTTTCAGTAAAACCTAGCTATCTTGCATCTCATGTTTGTCAATGTCTATTATAAATTCCTTATTGTAATTACACTTGAATGATTCGAATATTTCTCAGTGCATAAACGCTACAACCCCAATTAGTTCGGATCATTTAAATTGAATTCCTCAACAGTAGCCAATGATTTTGATGTATCTTTTGATCTAACAATGAATACTATGATTATATCATTATAACTCACCCTTTTAATCGTGTGACAAGCTTCTCAATGGTTCTGGTAGAGTCACGTGGTTTGAAACCCTTCGCCGTCGGCACCCCGTAGACACCAATGTCCACGAACAATTCGTTCATGTCCGTGCGCGAATGAACCATGCCTGGCTCAGGTGGCAATACAAACGGACACAGCCACAGGGGATACACCTGTTTCCAAAATATATCTATTATTCTACCTCAAACGCAGGCCACGATACCTCGAGGGACTTTACAGACGGTCCTATGCATAATATTAAGGGATTTGACGAGGAAATGATTTTACAGGGTGCTAAAATGATTTATACAACTTCTGTTCTCGTAAACTAGTATCATTACAACAAACATGATTTTAGCAAGTCTTTTTTATAAATAGTTATAAAATACCTTGAATATATCATGAAAGGCTTCGATACACTCTTGGAACGCTTCGATGGGTACGAGCATATCTTGTATGACGTGATTATTCTCGTAGAGTTTTTTCACGGCTGCCGTTTGCGTGAGCTTGAGCAGAGAGATCTTCGGTGGGACCAACCATCCGAAAAGGTAGCGAAAGATTACATTATTGCCGAACGGTATAATATCCTATGAATGAAGATATAGACCGTTAAAATCCGTCGCGCGTATTGTGAACAGCATCGAAATACGATTATTCCACATACTTGCAGCTCCCAGAAAATCGACTTAGTATGCCTATGGTAGTAATCCCTCAATGGAACGTATTCGGTTACAGGGTCTTTTTTATCAAGCGCACCCCTAGCATGGGTAAAGAACCAGGGATTGTACCACTTCCCAATAGCATTTACCTGGCTCAATCAAGTTGGAACGACAATAAAAAGGAACGCACTGAAAGGGTTTTTATTTGCATTGAATTCCTACCCACATTGTTTGGATCCGGCGAGTCGCTAAGATTTCCGGTCATGATGACAGCTTCGTCTTTGGAGTACATCAACCCTTCGACAAACTCATTCCCCGGATTCGAACTAACCCGGACGAATTCCTTCATAATGTTTGGCAAGCCTTTGACACCTCTATAGACTAACTTGACGTATGGTTTCGCTGGTATTATGCGAATGTCAACCGAGGTGAGTATCCCTAGAGTGCCATAGGACCATGGAACCGCGTAGAACAAGTCTGGATCTACGTTCCTGGAACATTTAATTACACGCCCATCGCATAGAACAAGTTCGAAGGCTTCGCAAATATGCTGGAACAGTCCATGGCGATGGGACGAGGATTCAATACCGGTGCCCATTATCAGTCCACCGACGGTGAGATCATCAATTTCCGGCAGTATCGGGATGGTCCAACCGAGTGCGTTTATCGTCGCCGTAAGCTGGCCCATTGTGACAAGCGGTTGTACGCGCACTATCTGCAAATACGAAACGGAAGTCGCATTAAGTGAAGCGGCTTGAGAGGTGCTGATTAGAGTTTTAAGACTTGCAGGTGGTGGGTTGGGAAACAGTTGGGGACAATTGTCGCGTCCTCATTAGAAGTGCATGGAGAGTCATTACGATTTGCATGACCACAAGTATAGCTCGGTTGATTGCAAGAACGATTAGGTGTCGCCTGTCATGCAATTACCAAAGCTATAAATTACTTTTCGCAGTAATTGCTTGCGATGTTGTGTTGTGCACCCGGAAGTATGGCGCGTCAGACGCAGGTACCACGATGTGTAAGATAAGTGAAGAAAATTAGGAGCATTTATACTGCATTGTAAAAATACAGTTAGTTAAAGAAAGGGATGTTTACGACTTTGTAAAGTGTTCTTCTTCTTGTGCTTCTATTACATTGTCGTATGCAAGAGTGATAGTGGACATTAATTTTTTTAAACATTTATAGATGTTTTTGATAGATGGCTCTATGATGGATTTAGAAATATTAATCATACTCTAATACTTGGAAATGATTTTCAAAAGTGTTTTTAAGTTTATTTAGGATGTCTACCAAATTAAATAACATCAACGAAATGAAAAGGGAAATGAGCAAAAATTAATTGAAGAAAGGACAAGAGATTGCATATTTGACAGATATTATTGCTAAATTTAATGAAGACTAATTTCAGTGCTTCTTGCCAAAATTAAACTGATGAAACAAAACACTAAACGTTGCAAATTTTCCCAGTTTCCTAATTTGTCTCGGATAAACTGCTAAGTTTATCTAATTGTAAGTGCAACATTTGAATGCACTCTATTCAGATTTTGAAAACTGATTTGAGAATATTATGACGCTGATATTACCGTAAGGGTCTTATCAATCCATTTGATGATATTGAAGAAACGGATATAAAATGACGAGGAATTGATTGGAATAAGTACTAATGAAGAATATAAGACACCGTTAAGGAACGTATAGCAACAATTCCGGCTTCAAAGAGGATTCTTGTTATTCTCGTTATTCTATAATGTGGAATTTTTTTTTTTAACATTTATAGATGTTTTTGACAGATGGCGTTATCATGGATCTAGAAATATTAATCATACACTAATGCTTGGAAATGTGAATTTGAATTAAATTTATTACATATAAAAAGATATTTTCACACTATAGAAAGGAGTGAGTTGTAATTTAAATCTTTTAAAATGAAAAGGACGAGGTCTAACCAAAACCAAAAAAAAAATGGTAAGGGATCTAAGAGAGAAAAAGGAATGGAAACCTCTAGTTTAAACAGTTAACAATATTCCTGGTAGATGATGGAGTGATGAGTCTAGAACAGGGGTGGGCAAATATTTTGATAGTTGGGCCACATTGTAGATGAAAATTTGACCTCGGGTGCAGATGAAAATTTGAACTCGGGCCGAACAGTTTCTCTCTCTCTCTCTCTTTTCTAGACAAAAACTAACATTTGTGTTTTTAACAATAATACATACAATACTTTGCGGGCCATACAAAATTTTAACGCGGGCCGCCATTTGGTAAGCCCTGGTCTAGAACCATTCAAAGCACTCTATTACTTGAAAAACTTGAAAATTGAAAATATGAAATTTGTTTCGTATTCAGAACGAGGTCTTTAAACCAACCAATAACAGAAAAGCGATAGTTCCTGAAAGCTGAAAAACTGTTACCTCTTGCAGTCATATCATACATCACCGGCATCGGCATCTATAATGAAATACGGGCGAATGATTATTACCCAGATCAATGGCGTGAGTCAATTGTAGTTGTCATACCAAAAGGGGCACGGATCTAAATACCCTAAGAACCTTAGACCCGTTAGCGCCATCTGTTGCGTAGCGAAATTGTTTAAACAACTGCTTATTAAATATGTGAAGGCCGACATCGAGCAAACTTTGGCAGCTGATGTTGCTGGAGCCCGTAGAAGGTCCTTCAACCGCAGACACAAAGCTCTGATAGCATTCTTAGACAATGTGAAAACTTATGTTCAAGAATCAAGGCAAGGAATATGCTGTAAAATGAAAAATGCTGCATTCTATTCTGGAGATCCTTAAAGGCAGGTTGTTCAAAGTCCGGATTAGAAAGTCATTTTCTAAAAAGTTTCAGGCGAAGGTTGATGTTATACAGGGACTCTTTCACCATCCCTTTACAACATTTAGCAAACCGCCTTCACTGGCAACTTGTCCTGGACTGACCTGGCGTGCAGCAAAGAAACGACTAGAGAAATCTCGGAAAAAGCTCATCGATTATTGTAAAACCTGGAGAATCAAGATTAATAAAGTCAACATTCAAATCTCCAAGGTTGGCAAACGTGTCCCGAAATATGAAAACATCAGGCTTGGTACTGATTCCTTTAACGTACGCAGCATAACTCAGGGTATAAGCAATATTGGAGAAGAGGTTTATTCACGACACACATCAAACAACGGTCGATTATCATTGGTCGTAACACCATTAGAAAAAATGTCTACATCCTCAACGAAAATGGCCATTTTCAAAATCCGACTATTGAGGAAACAAAAATAAAATCGTATTCCGAACAACATTTTTCCCATAAATGTTTTAAGTGTATTTTGGATGAGAAAATTAGCAGCATTTATACCAAAATGTAATTACTGTAGTTAAGGATCTATTTCTTTGTAATATGTTCTTCTTTTACATCCCTATACTTCATCCTATATATTACAAAATATAATAGCTTAAACAGTTAAAATGATACTGTTAGGTGGTAGTATGCTGGGCCAAGGACCATAACAATACACTATTCCTTGGAAATGGGAAATGTAATTTCGTATTCAGGACAAATGTTGTTCCTGCGTGGTTTTAATTTTATTTAGGATGTATAAAGAGTTTTTCTTCGGTTTGTATTACTTTGTCATATACGTCGACGATAGTAGACAATGCAAGTTATATTTGTTTAAACAATTACAGAAGTTACCGTTAGGTGGCGCAATGTTGTGCCTTGAAAGGATGAAAACTCTTTATTACTTGAAAACTTGAAATTAAGTTTTATTCAGGATATTTCATTACTTAACACAGTGTTCTTCCTTTGCAGTCCTATACTTCATCTTATACATTAAAAGAACATCGTTTAAACAGTTATATAAGTTTCGCTATGGCGCTATACTGAGTTTAGAACCATGAGAAACACTCCATAACTTGAAAATAACAAATTTAATTTCAAATTCTGGAAAAATTCGTAAGTATTCTTAATAGTATTTTGAGTAAACTTAAACCTAATTTAAAAAGAAAGAGATAACATACTTACTTTCCTTTCTTCATCAATTTTGAGGATGTCCATCAGATTCACCTCAATCTGATGCATGGGATCTTTGTATTTAGGTTAGGTTAGGTTAAGTATTCTTAATATTATTTTGAGCAAACTTAAACCTAATTTAAAAAGAAAGAGATAACATACTTACTTTCCTTTCTTCATCAATTTTGAGGATGTCCATCAGATTCACCTCAATCTGATGCATGGGATCTTTGTATTTAGGTTAGGTTAGGTTAAGTATTCTTAATATTATTTTGAGCAAACTTAAACCTAATTTAAAAAGAAAGAGATAACATACTTACTTTCCTTTCTTCATCAATTTTGAGGATGTCCACCAGATTCACCTCAATCTGATGCATGGAATCTTTGTATTTAGGTCGACGAAAGGAAATCGTCTGCCAACCGGGACGTGCCGTACACAACTTCTTCTTCCTACCACTTTTATTCCACTCGGCAACCTAATATCAGGTAAAACTTGACGAAAATCGCTCAAAAGTGCACCTCACTACCCAAACCCACATTACCCGCCCATAACGCAAATCGCAAGAATCGCAAGTGAAGCATAACAAAGTTACACAATGAAACACAAGTAGTAACACGAGTACAAATAAAAATATTTAGGTAAAATATTTTCTAAATCGCTACTACGAGAAAGTGAAAACCAAATAATTGTGTTCCCATTCAAAACTTCCATTTGAACCACTTGAAATTTTATGTATATTCATTTCTGAGCGTTATTTCAAGGTAGAAAGATTCTAACTAAAGAAGTACAGAGATTAAATTTGACAATAGTAATAGGTAACATAATATTTAGGTTGGTTTTATTGTTATGGTTTACTACCGATTAATGTAGTTGAAAAAACATACTTAAGTAGCTTAACATGATTCTACCTGTCTCTGAATGAACCTGACGCGCTCATCGTGTTTCTCCGGAGCACTATTTAGTTGAAAAACGAGCCAATTGCGAAAGTAGAACCAAATATTATAGATGAATGACGCTGGTAGCAGGAAGCAACAGACAAATATCCACCGATAATGCACAAGAATATGCTCTAGCAAACCATCCGTCTTTGGCGTAGCCATTCGTGCGTTTTTGCGCAACTTTTTAAAAGTGATCGTTTTGTTTATAAGTGTTTAGAAACCGCATATAGAGACAAAACACAAACCGCGACGCACCACGGCTCGATCCAGTCTACTGACTGGCTGGCAAACATTTTTGTTGAATCAGCAATCGTGAAACAAGGTCATTTCGATATAGCTCAGCAAACGAGCGATAAATGAATAAATTATCGGTAGATTAAAGAATATTTGTCCCTATAATCATGAGTAAACATATAAAATTTGTTGATTCAGGGATAGTTACAAGATTATAAGGGATCAATAGATATGTAAGTTTCTGATAGATGGCGTTATGATGGATCAGGAATCCTATAAAACTCTTTATAGTATGGTGAAAGGAAATTTCTCTTTTTATTTATTCATTTCTTATTATTCATGTTTAATAAATAATTTTTGATAAACGTTAATTTATAGTTGAATGAATGCATTTGATAAATATTAATAGTGTTTTTAAGGTCGGTATTGTTGGACAGAAGCATTCCAACTGTTTGAATGTTGGTCTATTGGTTGGTCCGTTGGACTATTGAACTATTTTTAGACTTTATAGGAAATCGAAGTAACGACGTCTTACTGGAAGCGTAACAACCTTAAATCAATCGATCGCCAGTAAAACAGCGACATTTTCGTCTGTACGCAATAGCAAAAAAGAAGGAAAGAGCGCAAAGTTGCTGGCTTCACACAGCAGGAGCACCCCACATTCAGGATGACCAACACGTAATCGGTGGTGTAAATGTCACAGTCACACAGTCACTTGTGCGAAAGTACGAAAACTGTGGCAGTTTGCATGCGGGTCTGTCGCATCGGCGCTGCCGGCGGCGGTTGGCGGCGGCGACGCGACGGCGTCAAGCTATCGATTTATGCGAGTGGTCGCATGCGGCGGCGGGGAGGAAGGTGGGGTTCGGCTGACTCGCGCCTTCGGGCCGCACACGCGCGCTTCGCGCACAACACCGCAGACAGCCGTTGTCGCCGCCGTCGTCCGCCGTTCGTCCCCACGTCGGTCACGAGTTATTCGTCGCTCACGACACCCGAACACCGCCGCCGAGTGGTGGCCACCGCGCGTTTGTGCCGCCACCACCACCGCGTGCAGTGCTGTGCATGGCCGCGAGGCCCATCGTCTTCTCTCGTGCGCGCGTACCCCACTAGACCGATCCCCGATGATCGGCTCATTTTGGAGTCTCTGTCGAGCGTGCCCTTCAATGCCGGTTGATAAGGTAATGCCAAAAATCCACATGACATGGACACTCTTTGATCTACTTTCAATATTTAAAAGTCCCTGGCGTCCTCTGTACGCCCGGAGTCCTCGCAGTCCCTTAGGAAGTTCTAGGAGAGGTTCTTGGAGACGTTCCACCCAAATGGGAGGTTCTAATGTTTCTAACTTCTCTCTCAGAACCTCCCTGGAAGAATTCATCCTAGGTCTTGTGGAGGTACTCTGGGGACTTCCTACAGACCACTTGGGGACTCTCAAAGGTCTAACGAGGCAGGATAAACTATTTCAAAAATAGTTCGATGTATTCCAACTTAAGAATCGTAAAACCCAAGGTCGATGGAATTATTGACCAGTGCGCCAGTCTAACCCGGCTTTTGCTTTCCCCGATTAAAGCCACGTATTATGACACGGCCCCTACAACCCTGATCCACTCCTATCGTTGGCGATGGCGTAATGTATGTGAGTCATCGCCGCCGACCACCTCGGACTTCGATCAGCTGATCGACCCGTATGCGCCCAACGGCAAACTTCCGTTGGGGGTTGGCGGCGCCGGTGGGAAGAGGGTCATTGACCCAACCGACGATCCGGCACTATTGACTTACATTGAGAAATGCACGAGTGTACGCGGCTTGTTCATCCGCATTGCCGAGATTCTTCCCTAGTTTTTCTCTAAGCAATTGTCATGTGGTTGCAGTTGCACTCGGAATATCGGAGCACATATCGATGGCACGAATACACAGGCCCCAGGCAGGAAGTCGTACGGCGCGCGCCACAAGGCGGCCAAGGGAACGCAGTGCCACCTAGCGGTAAGTAGCATCAGACTTACAACCTCAAAACAAACTAACATCGACTAACTTTTGGGGATGAACTACGACTATCCCAATGTTACTCTTGTTGCCGTTCGCTGTGAATTGGTCGGTTTGTTTCTTTGAAGACGAAAGAAGAATAGAATTCAGTACGACGGCGACGCGGATAGACGAAGAGTCGCATGAAAGTAAGTTCCAGTTCCACTTCCAGTCAGACTCGCAGCTGCCAGCGTGCAGCAAAACGCGAAACGTAGAGCGTGTGATGCGCAACGGACGTGTGATTAAGTATATCATGTCTCCAGTGCCGAAGCTGGAGCCGGCGATGCCGCGCCGGAAGAAATATCCGGATCTGGCGTACCGCCATCATGAGTTCATCCCCAGCGAAGCCCGACACGGGGGTGGTGGCGGGATGCTGCTGCAAGACGGCGATGCGCCCGATGGCAACGCGTCGCTGGACCGAGCGAGGGTAACCATTTTGCACGTGCCTACCAGAACTACAACGAACTAGTTCCTTCCACTCTTCTTCTACCATCTAACTATCTAACTATTCAGTATCATCTCTCTTTCAACTATTCTCACGTTTTGATAACTTTTGATAGACGACCGAATCATTGATTTCCGAACGCATTTCACTTTGATTGTGCGACTGATCCCAAACAGCGATACGACGCCATACTCTCTGAACGCATCTTACACACTTTTTGATTACGTCTTGTACGACGAGTGCCGCCATTTTGACGCTAGCTGATCATCGCTAGACTAGACTAGAGCGTAGTTGCCGCTTTGCGAAGAACGCACAAGTCGGTGGCGGCGGTGTGCCGTCGCTATAGTTTATTATGCTCCCGTCGTAATATGCAAAGATGGCTTTCGTACTGTTTTTGGTTCCGCTGAGTGCGTATGGTGCACCGGAACACGTTTATTTTGCTTTCCATAGATCATACACTCTTCCATGCTCATGATCATACAGCATTCCCTAATTTGCTGAGAACAATCATGGTGTATGCACTCTCAGCATGCGAACGATGATAACCTCAAATGCTGTCTTTCAACCTTAAAATGCACTACGAAATGTACAATATCACGTACTATCAGAACAGATTAGGAAGGACCAAATTTCCTTGGAATACTCATTTCATTGGTTTCTGAATAAATTAATAAGAATAAACTCTAAAACACTACTACATTAGATTGCCTGGGATTCCCATTCGTCTGGTATTCATAGTCATTGTTTGGGGAATTTCAAATCTCCTAGGGTAAAATATTGCCATCAACACTTTTATAGAGCCTGTCCGGTTCAGGTCTAGACTCTATTGATGTTGTCTGAAAGTCAGTCCCAACGTACCAGGGCCTGAACAAGCCTGACAAGGAAACAATTATGTATACCAAAGGATGATGCCTTAAAATAACCCCTTATGGATAGGTTCATCGACTGAACCTATTCATTGGGTTGGGCCTGAACTTACAGCCAAACGTACCCAGGCCTGAACAAGCCTGACAAGGAAACCACTATAAATATCAAAGTTAGAGACCTTAAAATATCCTCTTCTTAATATATTCAGGGCGTGAGACGTCGGGCCTGAACAGGCCTGAGGTGGAAACGACTATAAATACCAAAGGTAGAAACCTCAATAACCCTTTCTGAATAGATTCATGGTCTGAACCTATTCATAGGGTTGGGTCTGAACTTCCAGCTCAACGTCCCAATCCCTAAAACAAGGCAGACAAGGAAATGATTATTAGTACCAAAGTTAGAGGCCTTAAAATAACCTCGTCTAAATTTATTCAGGACCTGAGACATTGGACCTGATGAGGAAACGACTGTGAATATATGGAGGACTTAACCCTAATTGGATCCTACTAAATCTTAATATTAACTACCCTCAGGCAAAATCTAAGATTTTTAGTAACATTCCATCATTTCTCAGGGGAAAAGAAGTATTAAATCTTTCATATCCGGTAGCAGTAAATAGCAATATACCTGCTGCCATCTTACACCAAAAAGTGCTGCTTAATGAGATCGTAATGATGTTAATGTCCCGGAATAAAATTGTTTAACGGAAATGCGACAAACTCGAGCAAGGCGGCGCAAATTGCAAAATCGATGCGCAGTTCGTAGTCCCCAAAACTCGCTTACCGAATGAAATTGTATTCCATATATGCGGAAGCAATGAAAACACTCAGAGTATGGGTGGCGCAAGGCGCGAAACGCAACCCGCCCAATCAAGCGCATTTCAATTGGTACATTCACGCGCTGTTTTCAGACCCTCGAAACTGGGATTCATCAGCAGTGCAAACAAGCATGCACACACCCGGAAAAACACGACAAAAGGGGGATTAAAACAGCGCATTGTGTTTGCGAGCGCTGGTGAATCCGGACAACTGCATTAATGCAGTCGTAGAACAATAGAGCCTACTTTTAAAAACCAACGAATCCGCGTCCCGGTAATACTACTTCACACCTTGTGCTCCTGCTGCTGATGCTTGAAACGTTAACACCACACCAAAGAAGCACACAGAAGTAATATGCCGATAGCAATGTAGGATTTGCACAAAGACACCTAGGATCCACACACAGAACTAGGCACAGTACGGACAGTTGAGACACCTGGGACACTCAATCACATCCCTTAGTCCCCCTTTCAGCCGCCCTCAATCCTCCTGGCCTGTTTTGCATGGGGACGGTTTGCGGTTAGGTTGTGTGCATGACAGGTGACTATTAAAATGAATACGTTTCCAAGTTTTTGGTAAATTTCACAACAAAGACAAGGACTTGCATGTGACGAGTGGTTGATTTTTTTTTGGGGAAAAAGGGTATAGGTCAATAGATTGGTTGATTTGATTGGAGGGTGGAGATGGGGAAATCGGCGGGCGGGACTCTCTTTTTCCGATTTGAAATCTCTGGACTTTGGCATGTCCTCTAGTGGTCTACATAGAGATGTATTCATTTTAATTACAGTCCGAGGAGCGGGGCGTCTCGCACTGGAGACCCTCACGACGCAGCAGGTCGGAGGGCCCCGCGCGCACCAATCGACAATTGACGACATTCGAACGCCGCCGGGATTCCGATCCGGACATTGCGAACACGGAAGACACGGTAACCGCTCTATGAATCTCAAAACAAACCAACAAAATTAGCCGAAAATGTCGGTTTTGAACGCCGTAAAACCGGAACTGAGACCAAACAGATTCCGACGGATAGCCTTGCACCAAAATGCGCCATCTTTGACTATCACCATCCTACTCATACTCATACCATTAACTGAGGTTAAGTGTTGAGGTTAAGTAAACTCCTTTACCGTAGACATGTAGGTTATGTGTGGTGTGGCATTGCGGTGAGGGCTATTCGCACGCGGCGATGCGTGGCGAGAGTGCATCTACTCACATCCCTTTTGTTGTTATCTCTACTTTCTCTAGTTGTTATCAGTGTGTTTTTGCCCATTTTCTGATTAATCTCTTTTTATTCTCTGTAAGCTTTGTTTGATGAGTGAGGACGAGGCGAGATAGAGTTCGCAGGCGTAATGCTCAAGTTGGCTGCTTGTTTCCTAGAAATTTTTTCGATGTTTTGTGCCAGAGGCAGTTAGGGGCGGCGATTGAGCGAGGGCCCCTAAAACTTAAGTCTAAACAAAAACCACTCGCAAAATGCTGTTGTAAATGTGTCCATCAGAGTACACGTCTGAACTGAGATTTAATGCGATTACACTCCGGCGTAGGGTCGTGATTCGGGACTGCTAAAGAAAGCAATATCTAAAATCAGTACCGAATATCGACTACAGTTTGCCTGGCCTCAGGGACACACGTCGCGACGCGACGCCGCCGTCCACGCCGCCAACGCGAATGCTGCCGACGCACCGCGCAAGTCGCAGTCGATGGGCGCACTCAAACCAGCCGCCAACGCGATGATCCACCGCAAGCGAAACGAATGTGAACCACGCGATGGAAATGGTAAACACAAATCCTTACAAACATAACCTCACTCTGATCCTGTCTTATCCTAACCATACCAAACTATGGGATGGTAGGATGTCAACATATGGCTACCAAACTTTAACCTAACACGCCCTACTCTAATTCAGAATAGTCCATCCTAATCAAAACGTTACCCCCAGATTAGTATTGGTGAACCTTTCGGAGTCCATGGGCCTGTTTTCCCCATTGGAAGTCCGCCGTTTGCTGATATAAGTCAGCTTGCATGCATGACTCAGTCAAATCTTGTGTGGGTCAGAAACTAGCCCATTGAGCCAGTTACTGCTCAAACTCATTCAGACCCGAACTTCCTGACCCTTTTAGGACTGGCTCGATAATTGGGTTTTTATAAAGGCTTTCCATATTGACTTCTTACTGAGTTTTTGCTGCCCTGATGTTCTTCCCTCCTCGTCTCTGTATCTCCTTTATCCGTCTCTCATTTTTTTGACTGCTTTTCCACTTGGTCCGCTTTATCTTCCATAGCAATTGAGAAATACTTTATCCCAAACTAATACTCCCAATCCATACCAACACATCCTAGCAGACTTTCCACAATCCAATGAATCCCTCCCAAACCCAACAAGCTCCTTCGCCCGCAAACCAACACCACTCTATCCACCTATCTCAACCTAGTTTATTGTACCCCCACTAAAACTGGTCCATCCTAATCCAAAAAACGTCTACCTCTAACATAATTTAAGGTATCCTACCACAACCTAATCCGTCCATTCCAGGAAGTTACTCCCTACCCCAAACAAATGTAATCCAACGTAGACCAAGTGAATGTATCTTATGACTTCTCTACCCTTTCCTGAAAGTAAAGTGACAACCGTAAGAATTATCTTAGAAACTCCTGGGTTACTGTTCCTATCCGTACTAACCTTAATTGATATAAAATTTAAACTGAAGAAAACTGTTAGCAAGTGAACTGGAACCCCTCGTCAACGATTCGAACACGATCAAGGAAGAAGACTGCAAACCGGACGCGATCTACAACAAGGACTTTAAGCCGTACGCGAGAGGTAACCGGAAGGAGGAAGTGAGCGCAGAAGAGGCTGCGAAGCATTTACTCCAGAATGGCAATGCGCCGAAGAGCGAATGGATACGTGAGTGCGTCGAACTGCGCAAGAAGGCCGGCGAGTACAAAGTATGTCACTCGTCTCTCCCTCTTTCTCTTGACCGGCCAACCATTGTGCCAATAAGCATTAGCTTGAATTGCTCTGTTTGTTACCGCTTTCTGCAGAATCGCGGCTGGGGCAGCAAGCTGGCGCCAGAGTTGGACATCTACAATAAGCAGGTCGAATTATGGGATCAGGTCTCTCGTCGCAGCTCATTGTCGGCACTCTCGTTGGCATCGACGGCTCCAAGGTGGGTGGCGTTCGAATGCGCTGGGATAGAGATTTGCGCTTTATATTTAGGTATCTCTGTTCTTTGTCGGAAAGGAATTACACCAAAGAGGAGAAGGACCACGAGAATACGAAGAAGTCATCACCGACGAAAGCATTACGAAATGCCGAGAACTCGCGTCTTATGAAGGACATGATTCGACATCATTTGGAACGCACCACTGGAGGTACAGGTAATTACAGTCCGTAATACCACGCAAATCATCAATCATTGTGCTTCCCTTTTTTTCCGCACCGAATTCGTAGAATTCGATGGGTTAATTCTGTCACCAACACGAGAGAAACTTGAACCGACAATACCCAAGCGGGATGATGACTCTCGTGGCTCGCAGAAGAACAGTCCCAAGAAGGGATCACCCCAGAAGACGGCTCTGCAAAAGAAAAACTCACTCAAATCGAAAAGTGCTTTAAAAACAGGTATTTCCTCCGGTTCGACTTTTCTTTTGGGTGTACCCGTTCTAAAGTTTAGCTTATTTAGCGAGGTCACAATCAGTTGGACCTTCCGACATGACCTCCACCGAGAAGCGTTCCCCGAAACGGCAATCCCGCTCAACGGTAGCCGGCAATGCACCCAAAGAGAAGAAGGCCCCATCGCCAGCAGCACCAACAGTCGCTGTCAACGGTATTTCCACTACAACCGCACCGGCGATCATCGCTAGTAATACGCCAACAGCCCCTGCGGTTAAGCGACCTCGCCCCTGTACGTAGACCCTTCCCAACTACCACCCACCGAGCATGATCATAGGTCACCCACGCATGCGTAGTCGACCCACAACGTTTCGTGTGTGCTTCGCGCTTGTCGCTATCTTTTTTGAAAGAAAAAAAAAAACATGAATCTGTTTCGACTTTTCATCTTTCTGACTGCACCAACTTTTCTCACGCACCTTGACTTAAATCTATATACTCTACACCCTCCTAGAGGAAAACCGGGAGCAAAGGAAATGTAAAGTATTCCTCCGACAGACCAATATCCTTACACGTCCCTCAAAACTACACGCGCAATTCTTATTTTCGTTTGTTGATTTGAGATCTTGTACTATCCAGGATCAGTTCTTCTTTTGTACATTTTGAATAGATGTGTGGATATGGGTTTCATTTTTTGGCGTGCTTTTTTTATGTTACCCTGTTTCTTTTTTAATTTTCTATTGGCAGAGAATATTTCGGTGGGCGCTAAATACAGCGTGGATTTGGGTTTGGTAGTTTGATTACTATAACAGTTATTCCGGTGTTTTAGCGTCCCTCAACACCACCACTGCCTCATCCCGATCTAAAAGTAGTTCAGTCCCCTCTAAACACGAGGATGAGCGCTTGGTTAAGTCAAAGTCAAACAAAACTAGTAGCCATGAATCAAACGCGCATGCCCGGCCGGCGCGCAGGGGACACTCAGGTAAGCATACTCAGCAGCTAACTTTCAAGCTCAGCTCTCACTCACTAGCATCGACCATTCGTAATAACTAGAGAGGGAATGCTTCTTTTTCTTAATGGGATACCCTGTAACTTTGTTCAACCTTACAAGGAGTTGTCCAAAGTTGATCTGGTAATTACCGGGCATTACCCTCCGCAATTTCAAGTCGTCTCTTGTAGATAATCGCATGGTAAGTGAGGATGTGGACTTAGAACCCGTTTAACCATACTACTTTAATTAATATTTTGGTAGCTAGAGTAAAGTATGAGTATTAATTTCCTATATATATATATATATGTAATTTAGAAAAAGCAGCATTCCCCCGATGGTACTAAGTAATTAGCACACCTTGAAGTTGTTTAATAAATTCGCCTTGTACTCATTTCCTTCAGACAGACGCAGTGCATCCGATATTCTAGGCTGAATGTACTTTCTCTCTATTTCTCTTGGTCGATGTTTCCTTTAGGTGGATGCGTACCCCTCAAAGTACACATTCCCCGACGTAACTACCTACAGTTCAAAACACGGTTCGCTCAGACATACTCACCTAACACACAGTTTGATATACAACGGGGAAACAAGACTAAGCAACGTGGATTGTTCACAGCTTCCGAGAAGACTGATAAGAATGCGCCGGAAGTTGCCGAGCCGGACCCCATTGATCTGGAGCCAGTGGTGAAGTCTCCACCAGAGCCCACTCGGGTGAAGAGTCCCGAGCAAATTATGATACGTTCACCGGACCCTGTCAATTGGACGGTTCCCCTCGACACCGGGAAGACCTTCACAGTCACGCAGAACGTTCGGGAAGGTATGTTGGCATCATTGACTCTTAGGTCCAGTTGCTCCAAACTAGTTCTAGACTAGTTGCTCCTAGTACTAGTTCGTAGTTGATAGCATCGATCTGCTCAGCCGTAGATAGTAAAACGCTGGCTTTTCTGTAGGTGACTTAGCAGCGCGACCGCATAGCGAGATAAAAGCGTGGACGCCGCCCGATATGCCGCCGCCGATTGCGCAATCGGCGCCGCCGCAGCTCACCGAGCCGCCGCCGCAGCCGCCGTGCAATGAGCCAGGCATGTCGTAATACACAGTCTCGTAAGCCCCGCGCGCCCACGAGGAGAGAGAGAGGGCGCCACTTGCTTACCGTATCCGAATCGTTTGGTTGTTGTTGCTTTAGGTATGGGTCTGGCGGCGCGAGCATGAGCGCCCGTCTCCGCCGCTGCCACCCCCGCCGCCGGCGTCGAGTGTTTAGAGCAGCGCAACCGGGCTCTCTTTCTCCCAATATACCAAACCAACATACAAAAAAAAACTACCTAACTAACGGAAAACATAAGAACTAGAACAGAACCAATCGCGTAGAGACACCATCTCGTTGCAAATCTCTCAAATCCTCCCAAAATGCCATCAATATCACCACCGCCACCGTATCTCGCACCCTCTCACCAAAATAATCTGCAGAGCAATAAAAGCGCGTAGGCTGTACACCGCTTGCGAGCAGCGTCATCAGCAGCTCCATCTAGGACAGTCTCATTTCGCCACCTACGAACATGTTTTGCAGCTGGCCGCCTCACCGCCGCCCCACACTCGTCACAGTCGTCCGTGGTGATGACCCTCAGCCAGGAGATGCTACCTGAGGTGATGGTCGCCACCGCCGGACCATCGAGTGCCTCGTTGGAGTTCGAACGAGAAGAGGACCCAGGTCGTTCAGTAGCCGGGGATGTACTGCAGATGGCGCGCGATCGCTTCGACGCCTTCTGGGGACGCGCCAGCTCCGAGGAGGTGTGAGCAGCGGAGAGAATCAGAGACGGGTTTCTGCTTTAATTCCACACACACTCGGAGTGACACAATTGCGAAAGGGTCATACGTTTTTATATAGCGAGCGATTGTTTTTTGAGAACAGGGTTTTTAGGAAGAAAATTTTCAATTCTGTCGGGCATGCATTGTACTTGTTGTGGTGTGACCCGAACGCGAAATTTTACTACATTAAAGGAAACTATAATTGATAATACTAATAATTACGTATGGAGTACGATGAGTAAAACTACAACTATCTAATGTTAACTATAATCAACAATTGTGTTAAGCGATAATGCAAACAAAAAAGAAACTAGCAAAATCTGGCCATGTTATATCCGTTTCCATGCGCAAAGCTACATTTTTTAAACAACGCTAGTCCAGCTGCTTTTACAAATTTACCATAACCAAATGTAACTATGGGGGTGTCAAATGTAATCGAAACATTAATTACTTTTATAAAGTTCCAACGGAAAAATGGCGACTTAATGGCCACTGATTTGTTACGAAAAAATTGAATGTGCCCGTTTTTTGTAGACGGACATCCCCGTAATTAAACATAACGCAACAAACAAACAACCATAAATCAATGCAAAATTAAGCTTACGTTGTGTGCCATCCACTACGATACGATAACTGTTTGTATGGAGTATAATAGTAGATCAAGAAATGATAGATAAAAAGAATACCCACGAAAAATTAAAAAAAAAAAAACTAGAAACACTCAGAGCGAAAAAAAAGTACGAGGAAAGCAATCCGTCAAATCTGTAAACGCAAGCGTCTCAATGCTGATCCGACCGATCTACTCGTTTTTAAATGTACACCGTAATGTTTGCCATAAGTCCTCACCACTTGTATTGAATCAGTAGAGGGAGAAAATTTGCCGTCAAATTTGAGAAATCAACAAGACATACACATTCCGCTCCATGACATATCCGATTGCGCACGGTGCCAGAGGATTTTCTACGAGCACAACTAATAAACTGCAGATTCGAATGATAATTGAGCGAAGAACAATGCACCCCAAACAAATATGCTAAACAATGAAGTAACCTTTGACAAAACGTATATTCGTCAATTTGGACATTTATGGAACGTTGTTTTCGTGTAGTTACGTTTGCTTCGCCAATCTATGGTTTCTTTAGTTAACATCGAAGGAAATTGCACGTAAAAATTATATTATGATCAATCTTGCAGTATTATATTACGAAATAAAGAGATTCTGTTAAACAAATTCTTCTGTTACACAAAAAAACTTTTGACCCTAAACCACCGGAGAAATATTTTATTTGTATATGCATTTATTATGAAAGTGCCGGTTGAAATCAGCCATCACTGAGGGGATGGCGCAGTTAGCGTTAACTGATGAAGTGATGGCCCCTCAGGAATACGATGGGGGCAAGAGGTAGTACGCCGCAGTTGCACTAAAGAGTTGTGCACAAGTCTTTGGAAAGCGCAGTTTTGATTTGTACTTTTCGAAATTCTCACATCGGTCTACGATTAGTCCTTGGCCAGGTTGTTTAGTCACAATACAAAAAGTCTGTTAGATTCAGCGGTCCCTGGCAACTTAATGTTTGGTTGCCCCTCAAAATGAGTATTGGTACTCGCAAATATTCTCCTCATCCTTTGTTTTAGCAGACCATGTCTTTTCGTTGCAATCGGTGATTACTGACAACGGCTCGTCAGGAATCCGATGCAGGGCAAGAGGTTCGCCCTAATTGTATTAAACGCCCTTGTCGAGAGAAATAAAGGTATTGCTTTGTACTTTTCCTCACATAAGAGACGGATAGTAGTTGTCCATTTCAATCCGCGGTTACAGGCGACGACCCCTCAGGAATCGGATATGGGAGGAGGGGTTACGCCATAATTTTACCAAACGCCGCAGTTGCGTTAAAGTTCGTTGGGTCCAAGACTTTGATAAGCCCAGTTTTGCTTGGTACTCTTCGAAATTATCGCAGCAGACGTTGGCCAGCAGTTCGTTGGAGTACAAATACTCCAGGTTCAAGGGTGAGATACATATCGGTATTTTTAAGAGTACGTGGTAAAGGCAGACCCTAGGCACTTAAGGTAGGTGCAAATTTCCCTTTCCTCATTCTTCTTTCCAGGACATGTAAGTTATCTTCAGATAACTTAGTTACATCCCGAACCTCTTGGTGTCTATCCAACTGACCATCTTCCATCTCTCCTAAGATCTGACTGTAAAGGTTCCAGAATACAACAAAATCAATGCTTTGTGTCTCTGGTTCACTCGGGGCGTCCTTAATCTGGTCCTGTTTCTTTCTAGGGCATGTCCTGTTCATTTTAGCTGTATGTTCTTTGCGAGACCATTCAATTTTTATCTACATTTTTGATAAATATACATTTAACTATTGGCCCCATACTGTGGACCCATGATGTGCACATGATGTAGCAGTATCTAGCCCTGGTACGTGTTCTCACTTTTTTAAAGAGGTACACGGTCTCTTACATATTCCCAGTTTTATTTAAATTTGACTCACGTCTGAAATGGAGCCTACTTCCCAGATAGGGGGGAGACTCTTGCGAGATATTTATCGATACCATTTGGAAGTTACTTTCGACTTTGTCCGTCTTTCTCTTTAGAAGAGAAAAAGTCCTACAAGCATAAAATACCTAAAGGACTCAGTATCCTTAATCGCCAATTGGGTTCCTGGTTAAGACAGTCATACTGTAAGAACCAAAAGTAAAATGGACAATGTCACTACTAACGTCTTCAAAGCCATCAACGGTACCAATGACATTTGGGCAAATTCCACCAAATATTCCTCCAATCATTGGATTTCGTTGCTGTCATTACGAATTCTGTTTGTAAACTATTGATAATGTTTTGTAGGTCGACTATTGAGATACCATGGAAGGAGGTGTAACTTACTCCGAGCAGGTCCACAGGAAAGGAAGAGCAGTGTAGACACTTGTTACACGACAATATCAAGTTCTTTAAGTATAAACTTACATTCTTATATTACAATTGTTAATTCCCATTTATTAGTAGCTATTTATAAAAAACATACACAAATTTACATGTTAGATTTTAAGAAAGGCTTCAAATGTTCATGGAAGGATCTGTTTACTGGTTCCTGATTAAGAGGACTTTTCTGTGCTTCTGCAAAGAGACGTTCGTAGACATTCCCATCGTAGGAACCAAGAGTGGAATGGACAATTTCATCACGAACGTCAAAGCCATCGACGATACCAATGGCATTTGGACGAATTCCAGCCAAAAGTTGTTCCAACCATGTTTGGAGTTCATTGATGTCATGACCAATTGTGTTTGTAAACTATTGACAATGTTTTGAAGGTCAAATATTGAGATACGGGAAAGCAGTTGTAACTTACCCTAAGCAAGTCCCCACTGAACCGAATCGCTGTGTGAACACTGTATAACTCCAACAATTGTTGCAAGACAATGCCCAGTTCTTTGGAAAGACTTGTCTTGGAAGTCTGCACCTTATCGTTGAAGACAGCGAGAACATTTACACGACAATGAATGTCACTAGCAGCTGCCAACATGATACTGGTCTCATTCCAGGCGTATTCGTAGGCTGTTCCTCGTTGTACTCGTTTTTGGATACCATCATAAGCAATGGCAATTTTGCTACAAAATAGACGTTAATTAAGGCTATGCACTCGTTGGTATTATTTTGATGAAAGTACCATGCTGCCACTTTCTCCAAGGCTTGGATAATCCACTCAACGCGTCTTTGGAATGGAGGAGTCGACACATTTTTGTACTTTTGCATATAGGCTACTGTGGGTGTTAGTTCCTCACCGACCAAACAACTTTGGTAACTCTTAATCAGATAGCGAGCAGTTTGTAGAAGAAGGACAGTGTTCTCGCCTTCGTAGGTACAAGCAGCTGTCACAAGACCGTAGGTTGTTGGAAGATTAGACGAAATCATGTAACCATGACCTCCACAAGCCATCCGACATGTTTCTACGCCCGTAGCACAATCAGCTGTGGAGACTGCTTTCAAGCAGCAGGAAATTGCATGTAACTAATTAAAAGAATAAGTTAAGCTTAGATATTTCCCTGGAATAATTTCAGATGACTTACCTCTGGGAGTCTATCCAACTGACCGTCTTCCATCTCTCCAGAGATCTGATTGTAAAGGTTCCAGATCCACTTCGCAGAATGATAGAAGGCAAAGAATGTTGCGATTAACGGGAATAACTTATATTGCTGAGTGACAAAATCAATGATTTGTGTCTCTGTTTCATTCTGGGCTTCTTTAATCTGGCCCTGTTTCCTCACTGCACTGTATCTCGTAGCAATGATTACAGCCTTCTTAAGATACTGGGCTGCATCCTCGACAATCACAACCCGAACGAAGATCATAGTGCCATAAGTCAACTTACTACTAGGCGCTTTAATATATGTGCCGTCTTTGAGAACCTTGTTATTTTTCATCAGCATCTGTTTCCTTGGAATACGGACGTTCTCGAATCCCAAGTAACCATTGTTGGTACCATTCATACCTAACTTAACACCAATTTCACCGATTTTGATTCCTTTCATAGGGATATTGGTCTCTTCATCACGAAGTTGTACAATGAAAGGATGAATTCCATAGCACTTTCCTTTTGTATAGAGTTGAGCCATGACCACAGCATAGTTTGAAGCGTGCCCTAACCCACCAGGCCACCATTTATAAGCAGTTATTGAAGGACTATTCAGAACAAACTCTTCCGTCTTTTCATCATAAGTCGCGGTGGTTTCAAGACCTCTAATAAAGGTCCCATGGCCAAGTTCAGTCTGGGCGTATGTGCCAACAATTTCAAGATTCCACGCTCTTTGGAACCATTCTCCAATCTGGTTTGGCGTTGACTGACCCATAATTGTCGGAATGAACATAACATAGTGTAATGTAAGAGGGTTTCCATCTTGTAATAAAGCTGTTCCTAAAGATCCACCCAATGCAGCTCTAGATAGAAATTTTGTGATTGTAAATTACTTAAGGAAATTTTGAAGAAATTTAAGGAAAGTGTAAAGAAAGTTAGATACCTAAAGTTATCAATGGAGCCACCTTTCTCATTTTGAAGCTGCTTTACGCGACGAAAAAGCGCAACAGACGTGCGCATACTTTCCTCATACTTTTCTTTGTGGCTGAGATATTCAGTGGGTACAAGTGATGGTTTCAAGTTTGGATCTCCCAAGAAATATTCCTCTGTAAGTATAAATTGAAATGCGACATTGTAAAAAATGTTTAATTTTCTTCCAGAGACAGCACCACAAATGACAGGAACGATGAGAGGTGACTTGTAACAGAGTAGGTTCATCACAAGGACTGGTAGAGTTATTATAGGAAGGAAAGCGGCTTCCTAGAGGAATTCGCTCTAGAGTTAGGACAAGGGTGGTAGTGACCAGAAATGGGAGAAGATGATTATAGTGAGTTGACATAATCCGGGTTTCCAAAGAAGACAAGTGATCGTGCGGAGGTAGGTAGCTTATGAAAGGGAAGGTTTATGGGAGAGAGGAAGGTCTGTTGAGTACCCAGTATGCGTTAGGAGAAGGAAACTAAATGACCTGGAGCGGTATAAGATGATTATGGTGAGTTCATATAACCTAGGGTACCAATGACACTTATCTTCTTCGGATGGGGACTTCCATACATGAATAACATAAGTATGCATCGAGAAGAAAAGCAAATATCAGCAATAGCATGGTGTGGAAAATGAATGAAAAAGGAAGGGGGTAGCATACAGGAAGTACTATGTAGGAAATGGACTGACACGTTGTGTTGGGCCATGTTTGTGAGCAATGTTGGATAGCGCAAATGGAAATAGGAATTAGAAAATAGGATGTAAAAGGGAAAATGAGAAAGGGATAGAAATGGTGTGGATGGTAGTGTAAGAAAAACGGAAAAAGAGATGAGAAATGAAACGGGTCTGATATTTTTGGAGAGGATGCTTAGGTTAAAGTTTTTTATTTGCATATTTATGTGTATACTATGATAGATGAGTGGAGGGATAATAATTACAAGGAACTTTAACGGTTATAAATAAGGGGAAGTGTAATGTTAATAATATTCTTCAAATATAGTGAAAATCTAGTTATAATGAAAAATTATGGTCCCAACCACCGATTTTTTCATTATGGTCAGGTTCAGGTTTCTAATACAAATGTTTGGAAGCTAAGGGAATGGGGGAAGCTCAATACAGGTAACTTTATCAGTACGTATTGCGTTAAGGCGCTATCATTTTTTACAGTAACATTTATGAAAGGCCTAGATCACGCTGATCAAATGATTACTTTATACAATAGAAACTTTATAACAAATTTTATAAGGTAGAAGAAGTGGGTAATGACGGCTGAAAGTATGTTCAAGTTGGCAATCGAATATCATAATTTTCCAGTTGAAAAAGACGACCGAAACAAATCCGCCACGTGCAGTGCTTGTGAGTGGCAAATAGTGAGATAAATTATCATCCAAAATGGCACAAATTTCAAATGTCGTGACTTATTTTCGACAGCTCCAGACAACTTGTGTGATATAGGGAAAATTTAAAAGACTAAATATATGCAAACATATCCTAACACTCAATTTGACCCAAGCAAAATGACCACTGAGTAAAACGAAAATTCCAAGTTTGATGATTTTAGTTGAGAAAATTGTTATATTTTTTGCTAATATCCATCAATCGACAAACTTTCAAACAATTTCTAATAAAAATGCACATATTGTAGAAATTCAAGCAGAAATAAAATGATTTCTCTTTAAAATCACTGTAAAAAATACTTATTTGGCGCTGATTTTTCAGATATGCAAATTTTGAAATCTAAAACAAGAACTACTTTGAGAATATATAGGAATTTGGCAATTTAGTGTGAAGTTGAATTAGCAAGTACTTTGCAATAATTTTTTCTTAGCTCATTCACACAACTACTATCATACATATTCCCAAAGTCAGCCAAGACATCGCGGCAAGGAAAGAGTTAATTCGAAGTACCAGGTCGGGTTCCCGAGGTCTCCTTAACGCAGTTGGTAGCGTGTTGGACCGGTATCCCAAAGGTCGCCGGCTCAAACCCGATCGGGGGCTACAAATTTTCTCTTTCCGTGTTAATTGTGCTAAATGATTACGTGTTCTTCTTTGATATGTCAATTCTAGCTGGTCTAGGGTCATTCAAATAAGACTGTATGATAGTAGTTGTGTAAATGAGCTAGGAAAAAAAGATTTAACTTTTCTTTTCTATCTTTTCTTTTGTTTCTACTTGAGAGATACGCTATTTGTGTCCTTTTAAAGGACGCGTTTGCGGGGTTGCGCGTCACGATTGAATTGAGCGCGCGTGTATCAGAATATCTACCATTACCATGAATATTGATAAAACCCAATAAATAACAATAAAAGTAATTCCAAATCATAGTCCTTTAGTATCAAAATGTGATATAACATTTCATAAATCTCGATGTGGAATATTCAATGAAGTTGTTTATGAACATCAAATCACTTATTTTCTCACCATTACAATATGCTCCACTATCATAATTTACCAATACTGAACTGTCCCATTTCGTCAGATTACGATGATAATAATCATCGAAATTGCCGATATATCCAATTAAGAAAATAATAATTAAATAATAAGAATATATTTATTTTTACTCCATTCTTGTTATCAAAAACACCCTCATCTCTTTTGCTATATGGTTAAGATTTTTTTTATTATAATTATTTTGTTCAAAAACATTTCTAAAAATCTGAAATGATGTAAATATGTTCCTTTGGCTATTTACAGCTCATTTAGCGCTATTTCTTTCAATTTTAAAAGTTACTTAATGAATGAAATAATTTATTAAAGAATGAATCATTTGATTAACAATAATATAAATTTATTAAGTTCTCAACATTGTGATTAAGACCAAAAACATCATTGACATATTTATCTATATTTAAGTACAAACAAGATAAGAAAATGACATAGCAGCTTTTCGAAATATTCTTCATGTTGAAAATGAGTTTTTATCTCACTCATTATCAACATAAAAAACCTACTCAATCGTAATTATGAAACGACATAAATGAAAACAAGTTTTACATGTTTAATCACATGTATTAACAGAATAATAATCTTCTGCCAATTGTTGCTTAGTTTTCTCGGAATCATCGCTGTTAAACGACTAGAATTGCAACGAAAAGTATAAGGAAACATTAATACGCACATTAAATTAGTAATAAAAGTGTTAAAAGTCCAAATAATAAAAATATAAAGCTACGAAATATTTATGTTTTAGAAGTTTTAAGTTTTAGCCTGTATACAAATAAAGGAGTTATAAATAAAATTACAAAACTTCAAGTTTACCTTGAGCGCGTCGCTCTTCAGTGGCCTCCCGGGATCCGTCGATAAAATTAGTTAATTCCTCCAGACGAAACGTGCACTTTTGTCGCTCTCGCAACAAGTCCGGATTCACTTTGCTTTTATTTGCGTTCTTCGTGCGTTCCATTGCGTGGGCGTATGAATCGTATGAATAGCACGAACAGCTGACTCGTAAAGAGTACGTGCGATCGCGCAACTCGCAACCTGCGCAAATGCAATGTGCGTAGATTTCACTTGCATGCCTCTCGACAACTTTCGTAGAGATGGCAACATGAAAGCGTACGAGTTGAGTGTTGGTAGGAGAAGTGGGTTTGTTAGATTAGGCAAACTTTGACTTCATTTTATTGATTGTGGCCAAAGGTCAATTATTTCTACAAGTTTGCTGTAATTATAAATGAAAACAAGTGTCAAATGTAATTGGTAAATGCTAATTTGATTGTACAGTTGTAGAGTAATTGTTTCAGTACAATATGAAATTATTAACGTAAATGCGTTTTAGAAAGTATAGGAGTATAGATTTATGGATTTTAAATTATAATCAAATGACTTTGTAGTTGTTTGTAGTATGTGAATTTATTCATATTAGCAATATATAGAGACATCTGTGAATGAATCTTGGAAGTGGGATTTCCTGCAAACTTAAACCTGCCAATTTTCTATATGCGCTGATGGAGGTTAGTCGCTCAGTAATGGGGCCCAGAAAGTAGTGAGGAGCTGTAGCACCCTTATTTGAGGCTTTACATGGTTATTGATTATATTTTCCGAGGGACCAACACTTCTTCTCTGATCTTAGTCGAGGAACTTTTTATTCGATTAGCAGGAAAATGCAATGATACAAAAATATTTTTTAATATTTTGAAAATTACTCAGATTTTAAGAGCTGTAGCGCCCTTATTTGAATCTTTGCAGGGTTGCAGATTGTATTCTTCAAAGGGACAACTCTTCCCCGATTTTTCTATGTAGTGAGAATGTTGGTATCTTTATTAGTGTACACACAAAATGCAACTTGTCAAAGAGTGTTTTTGAACATTTCTAAACTTTGAAGAGCGGTAACACCCTTATTTGAAGCGTTCTAGGATTTCCGATAATGCTTTTGTAAGATACATCTCTTTCTCCTTCTATGTATAGGAAATATTGTTATCTATATTAGCTTAGCCGGAAAATGCATTTTTTTCGAAGAATATTGTTGAACTTTTTAAAAATTGCACAATCTTGAATAGCTGTAGCGCCCTTATAAAAAGCGTCTGTATTAGTATATCCGCAAATTGAAATTAGCCAAAGAAGGTTTTTGAAAATTGGGAAAAGCGCTAAACTTTAAAGAGCTTTAGCGTCCTTATTTGAAGCTTTAGGGTTGTCGAATATTCCTTCTAGGGATCAAGTTTTTTTCCATCCTTCCATATCGCGGGAATGTTATTAAGAGTGTAACCATAAAATGAAAATATTTCAAATATATAGGTAATATTGCCATCTTTATTAAACCAGAAAAAATAATTTTACAAGGAGTATTTTGAACATTTCTCAACTTTGAAGAGCTGAAGCGCCCATATTTGATGTTCTATGAGATTTCCTATGATGCCTTTGTAAGGAACATCTCTTTCTCTCGCCTTCTATATGCAGACAATTTTGAAACTTACTCAATATTGAATAGATACAGCGCCACTATTTAAAGCTTCATTGGGTACAAATTATACCTTTCTAAGGAACAACCCCTCCTCTCTCATGTTAAATCACGGGAATGTTGTTACCTTACTTAGTATAAGCACAAAGGGCAATTTTCCAAAGAGTTTTTGAAAATGTGTAAAATTCCCCAACTTTGAAGAGATGTAGCGCCCTTATTTGAAGCTTTGGAGGATTATACATATTGAAGGAACAACACTTCCTCTCTGTTTTAATGTAGAGGAAGTATTGTTATCTTCATTCAACGGAAAATGCATTTTTTCAAGGAGTGTTTTTCATTTTATTTTTTGAAAATCCCTCAACTTTGAAGGGATATATCACTATTATTTGAAGTTTTATAGGATTTCCTATAATGCCTTTGTAAGGCATATATCTTTCTCTTTCCTTATATTAATAGAAAATATTGTTATCTGTATTATCTTAGCCGGAAAAAGCAATTTTTCAAACAGAATTTTTGAACATTTTGAAAATTACTCAACTATGAATAGCTGTAGCGCTTTGAATAGCTGTTAAGCTTTTAGATTTTACCTTTCTTAAGAACAACTCTTCTTCTCTCTTTGTAAGTTACTGCAGTTGTTATCTGTATTAGTATAGCCTCAAAATGCAATTTTCCAAAGAGTATTTTGGAAAAGTACTAAACTTTAAAGAGCTGTACCTTCTAAGGAGCAAGTTTTTCTCCCTCCTTTCATATCGTGAGATGTTAAAATACAAATTTCTTTGCTTTTAAAAATATTTAATATTTCTCAACTCTTAACAACTATAGAATAAATTAATTTCTTCAATCGTATTTATTTCTATAAACTAATTCCACAATTTAAACTACTAAACAGATACCCTTAAATTATGTTTGTTAAACAACTATTGTACCTACAAATTTGATCTTAAAAACGGCTTTAAATATTTATGAAAGGCCTCATTCTTCACGTCCTGGTTCATTGGACTCTTCTGTGCCTCTTCGAATAATCGCTCATAGACGTTCCCATCATATGATCCCAAAGTAGACATTAAAATTTCATCACGCAGATCAAATCCATCGACGATACCAACAGCATTTGGGCGAACTCGCGCCAAAATGTCCTCTAACCAGGTTTGTAGGCTATGGATATCATTCCCACATGTTCTGGTAAACTGGAAAAACATTATATTACAAAATTATGCCGTTCAGTAAACCTTAATTTGGTACCTGAAGTAATTTTCCATTAAATTTTAATGCTGTAGTCACCAAATACATCTCTAAAAGTTCCCACAGGACTTTAGACAAATCTGAGGAAACATTTTCTCTTGCAGTTTGCATAGTATCTTTGTAAATTGAAAGAATATTGACCCGACAATGTATCTCAGCAGCAGAAATCAAGTCTAGACTAGCCTTATTCCAGGCAATTTCGTAATCGACGCCATTTTGCTTGAAAACTTCAATTTTCCTATAAGCTGTTTCAATTTGTCTGTGAAACATAGAATTGAAAGATGGTATTAGGAACAACTTTATGATTATTTTTACCGGGCAGCAACGATTTCAAAAGCAGAAATAATCCCTTCAACTGTAGGTTCAAACGATGGGGACCGTTTATTTTTATAAGTTTCAATGTACTGTAAAGTTGGGGTTAATTTCCGCCCCTCCAAGAATCCCTGGTAACTTTTCATCAAATATCTAGCTGTTTGTAATAAGAGAACTGTGTTTTCCCCTTCATAAGTGCAAGCTGCCGTAATACAACCATAAATTGATGGTAAATTCGAAGACATCATAAACCCATGCCCCCCACAGGCCAAACGACATGTTTCCACAGCAATGGCACTGTCATTTGAGCTTACAGCTTTTAATCCGCAAGACATAGCATGTAACTACAACAATCTAATTATTTGTTTCTTTATGGGAAATAGTTTTGAAAAGGTACTTCAGGCAACCTATGTAAAGACCCCTCCTCCATTTCCTCTATAATATTAGTATACAATGTCCACAACCAAGTGCCAGCATGATGAAAAGCGAACACCATAGAAACAAAAGGCAACAACTTGAATTGCTGCGTTAAAAAATCCAAAATCTGTGGTTCCTCTTCAGTTTCCTTCAATTTCGACTGTCTGCGAACAGCACTGTATCGAACTGCGATAGTTACAGCCTTCCTGAGGAACTCTGAGGACTGTTGTACTACCGCAACCCTCATCAGAATCAAAGTCCCATAAGTTAATTTACTATTCGTCGACTTCACATAAGTACCATCAGGTAAAACTTGACTGTTTTTCATCAGCATTTGCTTTCGCGGTATTCTAACATCGGTAAAACCCAAGTATCCATTGTTATTAGTATTTAGAGCTAGTTTCACTCCTATTTCTCCAATTTTGATGCCCCTCAGAGGTTCATGAGTCTCCTCATGTCGCAATTGTACTATAAAAGCATGGATACCATGACATTGGTCTTTGGTGTACAACTGGGCCATGACAATAGCAAAGTTTGAGGTGTGACCAAGACCTCCGGGCCACCATTTGTATGAGGTTAGGGTTGGGGAGTTTAAAATGAACTCTTCTGTTGTTGGATCGTAAATGGCTGTTGTTTCCAATCCTCGGATGAAAGTACCATGACCTAGTTCAGTCTAAATATAAGGAGACATTAGGGTAATACATCTTTCTGCTCTAGAGTCTGGGACTTAGACCAAAGAGTTACCTGGGCATAGGTTCCAATTATTTGCAAATTCATGGCTTTGTAAACCCATTCATCAATTTGTTCCTTCGTTCCCTGTCCTAATATTGATAGCATGTACATGACAAAATGTAGGGTAAGTGGATTTCCTCCTGGGGTTAGACATGGACCTAGACTCGCACCCAAAATGTGCCTTGAATTGTTTGACATATTAACAGCAAATTACGAGAAGTTTGGGAAACTCGTACCTGTAAACTTCATATAAGTTTCCATTCTCTTCTATATATTTTTTGGCATGTTTGAATAATCCTACAGACATACGAAGTAGTTCGTTATATCGTTCCTGGTGACTTAAATATTCTAGTGGTATTTTCGGTTTTTGGATGCAATTTATAAAGTATTCTTCTACAAAATAAAAGAGTAAAGATTATTATCGGATAAAAGTAAAATTTTACCAATTTCTCTACGACGTTCCGTTTTCTCTTCAGAACCATCAATGAAATGTGTTAATTCCGTCGTGTTGAAGGTGCACTTTTGGCGCTCTCTGTGCAAATCAGGGTTTATAGTTTGTTTTGAAATTGTAGACATTTTAAAGCGTAACTTTGTAACAATACGTTCGAATTACTTAACTGTGACTGGAACCAAGCCTACTCTGGTATATCGAATAGTATCTATCTATATTCTTGAACTTATTGTGCGGGTCAAAAGTATTAATTATTCATGCCTATAATGACTTGGAATTATTCCTACAACCTTAATATTGAAACAATAATAATACTCATTTCAAAAGAGAGAAATAGGTAACTCAGTTGATGGAGAACAAGAGTCCAGTCCTCTCTGATTGCTTCTGCTTTGTTACTATCTTTGTGGCGGTCAAGACCATACATTAACATGTATTAGATATTGTATTTCTTCAAGGTTTTTTCCACTGTCTATTCTCTCAATTTGAACTTTGCAAATCTTTCAAACCTACACATCTGTTTCCATTCTTTGCATGCATTCCAAGCGCAGGTATATATCTTCTCTTCGA
>WSZQ02000001.1:2344270-2371822 GCA_019419845.2 Weissflogia rhopalogaster | reverse complement strand
TCTAATAATAAAAGAAAAATCAACAAATGGATAAACAATCCCTTTTGCCCAAGATTTTTAATACTAAATATGAAGCTATGAGATGAAACAAACATACGATAAAACTTTTAAAATTAGATTTTGCCTCAGTCAAGGGGTATTACAATTAGAGATAGATAGATAGATATATTTTAACGGCTATCGACCATTACAGTCTTTCTGCCAGGAAACAAATGTACATCGTAATACATAGTATATATATAATAGATTTACATGTTTTTGTATGTTCGTAGTGTATTACAATTAAATTGTCAAAAAAAATCAAGTTTCTAGAGTTTCCTTCGACATAAATGGCGACGACCGTGATTTACCACTCTAAAATATGCTATACATAAATTTCATTCCGTTTCCGTATTAGACAGGTTCCATTGACCCGTACTACGGTCAATTTATACAATATAGTTACGTAAAGACACAAGTCACCTGGAAAATTTTCCTTTTACTGCATAAACAAACGTAATAACAATCTAAGAGAATTTAAGTAAGACCTAGTGAAACATGTATCTACCAACAATGTGGGAATGAATTTGTTTAACTCTTGTCAATCTTGGACAAATATAATTACACTATATTTCATTCGATTCACCAAATATTCTATAGCAGTGATTCTCAACCTTTTTTATTGCCTTGAATATCCCTTAAATCACAATTGAGCGGACCCAAATGGGGGTCCCCCTTGGGTCCCACCCCTACAACAAAATTTGTGGATCATGAGCGCCGCCAAATATGAGCATAGCAAATCATATATTTTTGCTCGTGTTTTTCTCAAAATGTATTGTCCATTTTAGAAAAGTTTCACTTGAAACTAATCTCTCCGACTCTCCCTATATGGTCAAAACTAACATCCGCCTAGTTTAGCCAAGTCCAAAACAAACTCTTAACAATTCAAACAAAAACCTGTCAATCCAACTGGAACCTAATCTAAACAAATTTAATAAACACCTAATTAAATAAACCAACGGCTTGATTAATTTAAAAAATTATCCTTAGGCAATGTGTGAATCAAAGAATTCATCGAATATCTGCATTTTATAAATGAATTAATTACAATAGAAAGTAGCCATAAGTAATTTATGCGTGAGTAGTATAACCAAATCGCTTAAACTTTGCGCGGTGTAGATTTAAAGATGTTGCGTTGCGTTGCGTCGAATCTTGCTTTATATCAACACCTGCAAGCATCAAATCCGAAACAAGATGGTGCGCAATAGTCGCGCGGGCGTTTTGCGAAAATATAGTGCGCGAGTGCAATGCAAGGGGTGCTGCGACTACTTCGGCGAGTGTGGGAGCGAATCGGCGAAATTTCGTGCCCTCCCCGCACATGGTCCTAGTCGAACCATGCGCGGCAGCGCGGGCCCGCACAAACAATTGCAATTGTTACTCCACTGTCAGAGAGACTGTGTTCAGGCGGTCCGGTTGTTGGGAAGGCAAACACCGACGCGAACGACGAGACGCACGCGAAAGCTTCGGGGCGCAAGTTCCGACGAAGATCGGGTCAGTCGTGTTGGCCCGCTGCTAGAGAGGCACTAGTCGCGCGCGGACTCTGCAAAACACTATCCGACCTTCCGACACCTTCTTCGGTCGCAAGTTTAGGATACGATTTGGGAGCGCTTCTTGCAGTCGGAACATCTCAACGCCATCGCCAAGCAAGACGCGCGGTAGTGTGGAATACTCGCGCGCCCATACACCGGAGGAGGCGAGACAGTTAGAGGCAGTTTGCGCTCGGTACAACGCAACGGCGAAGCGCGCGTGCGGGCCCGATTCCTACTGGAAAAAGAAGCGGGGCGCAAGCACACGTTTTCGGCACGCCGCAGTCGGTGTGCGACGTTCGTCGCGCAAGAGCCTCCGCGAAAAACAGGTGCAATTCCTACACAAAACAAACACGCGCTGCACAATTACACTAAATAAAACAAGAGATCAACAGCAAATTTCTATTAAATATTCTTCATAAATAAATTGTAAATCCGTAAACAAACTCAAGGCGTGAAATTCGTGGATGCATTTTTCTTCGTTAACACGCGCTTTCGTAGTGATTTTTGCAACACGGACATGTGCTTGCCCAAGAAGAAGTGTACAGTGGTTGTTTTCCAGTGCAATTGTTTAAGGATTAAATAATGTTCTGTGATCAGTGTGATACGAAATTTGTTACAAATTTATTTGTGACTTTTTGATTAGTTTCACAATACGAACATACATTTGCAAAAAATAGTGCTATACATTTTTATGTGCAAATTTTAATAAAATTGGAAATATTCTATTTGGTAAGTTTCCTTATTTAAAAACATCAAACAAATTAAAATTATATTTACAATTTTAAGTAACTTGCAATTTTAAGTAAAAGTAATAAGTATATAATTATTCGAAACGGAAATAATAAACTAAAAAAGAATGTAGATAAAAACTAGATTTATGATTAATTAGGATTGTAAAAGTTTTAAATAAATTGTTTTTATGCGTCTGTCTTAGCAGTTTTTTTGCGAATTTAGAGAGAAATTCGCAGTGATGTTACATGTTATATCAATTAAATTGCATTACGTCGTATTGATTTTGCAATTATTGGGAACCAATCAGAAATAGACTTTTTTCTTTGCGTTCTTTGCCATTCGGCTGTTCGTACGCTCGCACACAACAGCAGCGAGAGCCCACCGCCGCCTCTACTGCCGCCCCCGGCGAACGGGCGGCACACAAACACGCCGGCGGCGCGCTGTGTGCACAAACACTTCGTCGCTCTCCGCGCGCAAGTTTACAAGTAATGTCCTTTTCTTACGCAGGCAGTGCACACGTACACAAACGGCAGCCGCCACCGTTGCCTCCGTCGCTGCCACCACCGACCATCCCGTCACCGACGCGCGTATTCGGGGCAATCCCCTTATAATACTATCGAATATCCGTCGACGACGTCTGCGTTATCGGTGTGGGTGTACGGATATCAAGCATGGCGTGGTGGTGATAGCGGTGTGGGTGCCGGCCTCGGCACTTGTGCTTTCATTTCCCAATTGTTGTGTGCCATGCTTTCGTCGCGCCGTTGGCGGCGGCTGAGGCGGTAAGGGGTGTGGGGGCAAGGAGGCATGCTAGTATAGGTGCCCCCGTCGCGGTCGCTCAGTGTATTGCGCAAGTTTTTGCTTTTCGGCCTGCTCTTCCTCTTCCTATTCTTCTTATTCGACCATCCTCCGTCAACCGCCTCCACCGCCGTCTCCCCCCAATGTGGGTCCTTCATACAAAACACTGGCTGTGCACTATTTTTGCGCATATCCCTCCAATTTTTGCCCATTGCGCCATTGTCCGGTTACTAATTTTTCGGCTGCCGCGCCGTCTCCTCCGCCACCACCACATTACCACCACTACTACTACTACTACTGCATGCCATGCTTGCACTACGCAGCACATGCTGGTTATACAGCCAGCCACTGCTACTGTACCGGCGGCGAGCAGGGGGCGGCACGCATCGAATCCGTTCGGTTTTCGGCGTTTCTCTTGCCGGTGGCGAACACGAGAGTATAGAGTACGAATGGCCGTGCGATTATTGATTTTATACATAATATTGCTTCCTTATGTACGTACACACCGCACAACTACTCGGTATTTGCCACCGTTTTTGCCACCCCCAGAGCCCATACCAATCACCCGCCACCGAAAACAACCAAAAAACCATCCTAACAAGACTGAAACCCACAAGTAATACTACTAATATTTATTTAACTAAGTTTATATAACTTTAATTAATAAAATTTAATTAAATATCTAAAAAATTAATCAAAAACCACATCATCGACATATTCCCACATTCTCCTATGTGTATGAAATTAAATTGACGCTCAACAAAAATCTACTCTCATTAAACCGCTAATAAACGAGTGTACGCCGAAAAATTAACGCGACGCTTTCTATTTTTTAAAAGGTTACATTCATAAATAATTTATAATCGACAAAAAAATAAACGCAGAAAGACAATCTTTGCTGCGATTTGCGTGTGTTTAATACATTCGTTTACTCGCGTTTATTTCAATTTCGAGAACGTATTTCGCCGTCCAATCTAATTATACTAGGTACAAGTCGAAACACATGCGAAAATCCACTTGATTCCAAGCAGTTCTACCGCCTAATTCTTGTGTGTTTCGCATATTTATCGATTTGACATTGATTATAAATGGGAGTCCAGTCGCGGTTTGCTCAGATTTCTATTACGTCTTAGCGCAACGCCGTCACATCGCTAATATATCCTTGCGCATGTTCGCTTCAATGCAAAACGCAGCGCAACACTTGTGCGTTTGCCATTTAAGCTATTAATGTAATTATTAATCTGACGGCAATTCGGGCGTGCTATTGTCGCATGTGAAAATTTTTGGCGGAGAGAATTTGAATATATTTGTTCTTTTAAGGGGGCCGTCACACTGCCGGCTTCGGCATCGTGCTTCTATGCCTATCCTTGTCTGACGAATATACTTAAGGAGATGAAACAACTCGAAGAAACAACATATCTTCTTTTAATACATGAGTCAAACAAAGGAAACAGTGAAGCAACACGACGCCAGCAGTCTGACGGATGCCTTAAGCGATGTCTAGAAGACGCTCTCTAAAGTTGAAGCTGCTATTTGATGTTTAAACAATGTATAATAGACATTTTAAAGATTTATAGGTGTTTTCATGAAAATTAGGCAAATTTGTTTATTGGTCAAACAAATTAAAACATATTTTGAAAAAGAAAAAAATCAGACATGTGGTGGCATCTATCGATTCATTTAAGTAGCAATTGCAGTTTTGAGGACATGAAGGACGTGGAGGATTTCTCTTGCAAGTTATGTGTAACTTTGTTGCCCTCCATTGGCGGGAATAAATATTTTTCTTAAAATATTAATTATATGTACTTATACATAAGTTCTTATCCTCGTTTATTTTGGTTTATATAATAAATAATAAATCATATATAAAATTAAGAAATATCTTGGAGAAATTGTATAAAGGAAATTATTAGAAAACCGTCTATTGTCTACTTGTATTAAAATTTGTGGAATTTATTGAATGTTTCCTAGTTTAAATCTAGTTGCAATGTCGTCCAAAGTGACCATGAAACAATAATAAAGCGTCTACAATGTAATATTAATTATAAGCATTCATTTTATATAAATAGACAATGAGTAATTATGGCGTTCATGCAGCCAGCACACATTAATTTTTAATTAGATGCCAGACAACACAACGCCGAAATTTATGGATTATGCCACATAATTACAGTTCGTATTTATTTATATTATTTGGTATTTGCTGGTTGTAATTTGTTGAATTTGTTAGTGTCTAGCAACAAGTAAATGTTGATCGCGTTGATTGAATTGATCATAATGTGCACGATTATATGTGTTCGATGACATGACAGTGTTTGTGAAAAGGTCGGAATAGCCAAATATGCGCTTTAATTTGGAAACTGTTTTCACGCAGATTGGCGTATGGTTTAGTCGCACGGCACCAGGCCACCAGCAGCCACCTGGAGTATCCAGCCGCCGCCGCCGCAACACCTGCAGCAGCGCCGACGCCGTGTGTCTGTCGTCGTCCCCGCTGTGTTCCGCGAACGGCTTAACCATTGGTGTAGAGATTGCACCTTCGTTGTGCCCAATGGGGGGCGACACCTCCCCAGAGCAGCAGTACTCGCTGCGATGGAACGACTTCCACTCATCGATCATCTCCTCGTTCCGGCACCTTCGCGACGAGGAGGACTTCGTCGACGTGACGCTCGCCTGCGACGGCTGCTCCTTCACGGCGCACAAGGTTGTCCTGTCGGCTTGCTCGCCGTACTTCCGCCGCCTGTTGAAAGCCAACCCGTGCCAGCATCCCATCGTCATCCTGCGAGACGTTCAACAGAAGGACATGGAGAGCCTACTGCGGTAAGCGTGCCCAAGTGCAATCAATCACTTTCAAAAATGTGCAATTATAACACGGCATAATGAAGAAGCGTTGTGCAAAATCGTGCAGGTGCAATTTAATTAAGGTGGTGATTATTTGTAGCAGAAGTTTCGAAACTTTATGTATATTTGGGTACCATTTTAAAACTGTAGCTAATAGTCGGTTTTTCTTGATCAAGAATGCAAGTGGAATACGTCCCAGGTGGATGGAAGTTATTTTAAAGATTTCAAGGTAATGGTATCCGGTGCGGTAAGGATACCATTAATGGGAACAATCTAGTTTCCAGGCAAGAGATTTAACCAGTTTTCCAATTTCCTCAGTTTCATTAATATCAGAATTCGCTTTATCCAAAAGAATAAAAGGTTTTAGCCTAGAAATCAAAGTCTAACTAATCTAGAATAAAATTACATCAATTAATTTTTTATACCAATTAATCATATATGTGACAAAAAGAATAGTCTCCCCTAGACTATCATTTCATAGCCTTAGTCAATCGGTACTTAACACTAGGATTAGCTAAAAACAGGTACGTGCATGTCAAACGTTTGGGAAACACTGATTTAACGGTAAAAAAAACAAAAAGAATGGAGACAGAGGTCTCGGGTACCGATCAAGATTTGTTTTTCGGTAGTTTTGCGTATAATTAATCCCAGCAAACTACACGTCCAAAACGGTGCGCATTAATAACGAAAAACAAGCCCGCCTTCGAATACCGAGTATTTATTACTCATTACGTGGTTTTCTGCTGTTCATTGAACGTCTGACTTTAATTCGACTTGTACCACTTGGAATTCAGCTTACATACTTATTGTCCAAATGTATTGTTTTATCTTTAGTAATATTTAAAAGTCGTGACTCATTGCAACTTGTTTTTTCTACTTGAAATTATCTTCATTGATTTTATATTTTATATGTGTGATTTTTCTGTAATTTGAATAGATTTATGTATAATGGCGAAGTTCACATCGGTCAAGAACAACTCACAGACTTTTTAAAGACTGCACAAATGCTGCAAGTGCGAGGACTCGCAGACGTGGGCGCCGGCGGCACACCAGGCCAAAAATTAACCGCCGCCGAACAAAAAATAACAGCGGTAAGTTGTATCTTATCGCATGCATAATTGTTGTTTTAAGTAGCGTGTTTTCACCATTGTGAGAGTCACATCGCGTGGTTATATGATATAAATATTGTTTGCCGACTAATGTAGCGCAGTTAATCCGCTCGATTAGGCGGTAATGTTTTGTTTGTGCATTCCGGCGTGCACACATGCGATGCGCAATTATTGATGGCGTGTTTATTGCGGTGCAGAATACGACGACGTCGTTGCCGTGGGGCAGCGATCGCGATCTGATTCGAGAGCGCGAAACCAGCGGACTGTCGCCGCCGCCAGCGAAGCGGTCGCGCAGCAGCGAACAACCACCTCCACACAACAATCGCTCCTACTCGGCGGAGCGGCCGCGAAGTCCGTCCAGCAGACGTACTGGCAATGGCCACAATGACGAGGATATTCAGGAATCCCTCCTTGGACAGGCACTTGAAGGTGGTCCAACTCTACACACATCAAATGTAAGTAGACTTGCTTTCATCACTGAAGAAACAATCTAGATAGTTCCTTTGACGCTTTTGAAGTTTGCGGAACGCAACATAGAAAAAGTATATGTTCACTTGTAGAGGTCATATCACGTAAATTATGAAAGAGGGATCATGTATGTCAATAGTTCTGGGTTTAGAAGGAGAATTTCATCTTGGCCACTAAAGCTTTGATATCAGTACTCTTACTTTAGCAGCCACTGCTATTTAGTTCGAGAGTATTGTTATATTCCAGAACTAACTGTAAGAACGATTTTGATATTTGAATAAGAGAACGTCATGAGCACAGTGATCTTGCCTGGAAGGCCTTCTTATATAGTCGAAACGTATCTTTACAGGAGGTAGAACTTGCCAAACGTGAACCTATTTGTCACGTAAATCAGGTCCTGAAAATACTAAATAACAAGAAGAATTCAAGTTGTGTACCCATACCCGTAGTTTTGAAGCATGTTTAAGCTATGAAAGGGTCATTCTTGCTTCCCTCTCGCAACAAAATGGTTCTAAGTACTTGTAATGGTCTGAGGCACCTAAAATTTTACCCCACTACCCTTAACTCATATACCATTGACTTTATCGTCCGCGTCTCTTCAGTGGTCAATCCTAAATGTTATTTACTAATTCAGTAATAATTGTGAACTTTCAAGGATAACTGACGTCTCCTATGCATGAAGGTGTTGTTGGTTGCTTAGATTCTTAGTGTTATTGACATAACAACTTTCGAAAGCAGCGCGTTTGCTTAATGATGGTTTTTACTCCTTTCTCGCGCTGGGAATATTCAGGAGCGCAACAAGGGCAACTCGGATTCCTCCCTGCAGGCACAATCGACGGGCGAAGATAGCAATAGCAGCGATACGGCGATGAGCGACCACGAGCGCGACGAACGCGACGAACGGGACGAGCGCGTCACCCCAAAGACTGAACCCTCCGACTATCGCGACATGATGGACGACCATAATCCTTACGGCACCAACGGGGGACTTATGGATCAGCGGACGCCGACGTTTCCCGGCGCCTTGTTAGGCCTGCAAGGCAAGTGCTGTGTACCCGCCGCTGCCTGGCGTAATCTACATTTCTCATTACGCAAGATAAATAACTTTATCGCGATAATTCCGCCGAACGATTCGACGACTATTAATTACGCACACTTTTACAGGACTGCCTGGATTACTACCCGGCCCCTCTGGCATGCACAATAGCCCGGATAGTTTCGGTAAGTCGATCATTAATTTTCAACGCAGTGACAAAAGTATGACAATTTAATGAAATTGTGCGTTTGCGCATGCGATTGAAAATTCCATGGCCCTAGTGCGTTATTTTCGGATATTTAGGGTGATATTTGCCAGGTTCCGAGTGTCATCCATTTCACGCGGGAGGACATGGGACCAATGTCCACGTGTCAATTTAAGTGACACTTCTACAGTAGCCCTATCATATATTGCTTATCTTTTTGTCAAATATTTTACGGAAATAAGACGTACCCTCAACTTCTCCAAGGATTTATCAATCAAAGCATTAAATTTTATGCAAATGCCACCGAAAATAAATAATATCTTCTTGTGACATTTGTCCTTTTTTCTGTGACACATTGTGGGTTTTGCGGATTAGGCAAAGTTTAAAATTCACCCAACGACATATTACATAATGCAGAGGAGCACCTCGTGAAGGGTGTTTAGCGACCGGACCCATTTCGGAAATTTATCTCGTTGACAAGTAATCGATGATTTGAAAACATCAACCCTCAATGGAATATTCAAATATGGAAGTGATTTATTCACTAGACGTAGGGCGCATAGGAGCAAGGTGGCGGTGAAGGTGTCGGGTGTATTTTGCATTCAGTCAAAATCGCTGTGGAGTTTGGGAGAGGGATGAAAATTTGAAATATTTAACATAATTCGACGACAAAGGTACGCCTGGTACGAAGTAGCAATCGTAATGGGTGAGCGTAACGAGTCCCTCGTCAAAACCTTTTGCCCGGACATCCCCGTCTTGTTGCGTTTCGTAATTAACCTCACGCCGTCAGGCCGGCCGCCCCCTCAACCACCCTCCACCTTCAAAGCATAGAATATTCGTATTCTTAGGCGCCAGCAGGCGGTTTTAGATGCGTAACATGGCCGTGTGGTCCGATCTTGTCCGAGGAGGTGGTTGGACGGACTTGCTTGCGAAACGGCAATTGATCGGAATACTACGCGAGTCCGGTTACCCCAGACCCGTTCAAACGCAAGGCGGGGGGTAGCAATGCGTGATTTTCTCTCTTTCGCGTCCACGGTCGTAAGGGTAGAGAGCAAAAGGTATTTACTCCCCCAGAAAACGATGTGTGCATATGTGTGGAGGATGCGCGCCTCTAGCTACGCAATCCGAGTGTATGTGTGGGTATCTGACGGCGGTTTGTGGACCAGCTGGCGTGCGTTTTCTGGGGGACGGCACATTGCGCGCACGTGCAAGACGAAGAAACGGCAATGTAGTTGTAGTAGTTTGCGTTTGAGAGGAGGCGGTGGGCGGCACACGTTCGCATGCATTGCAAGCAACATCGGCCGGCTATTGATTTATACTCGCCGGCCGTCAAGGGTGGACGAAGAATGGTTGAACGCGCTTTTCTTCCGCCTCCGCCTGTCGGGTACCCCCCAGACTTGCCGTACTTGACATGCGGAAATTTCGCACGTATTTAAATTCTCGCTTTACCGATAACGCTTTGTTAAATCACCCCGATAAACCTCCCAAAAAATTGTATGCATTAAATAGAATTATAATTATTGCGGTTTGGTAATTTCAGTTTTGGGGGCAATTATACCCCAGTATGCTTTCGTTAGGCTCTGTGGGATTGTATTGATTTGGTATTTTTGTTTTCGATGGTAAAAATTTTCCGATTTTCCGTCTTTTATTTGCGCCGCTCTAATGCACACGCACTGCCAATAAACAGAGAGGCCTGATGTGCACGCGGCGTCAGAAAAGCGGGAAGAAAGCAGGGAGAAGAAAACGGGTGGTGGCATTCCGAGTAAAAAGCAGGCGAAACAATGCGTTGCCAATGTGAGGTGGGGTGGAGGCGGGATGATGTTGGCGCAAACAACCGCATTGCATAATCAGATTCCATCTCTCTGCACTACGTCTCCAGACACAATATAGCCCCACTATTTATGTTGATTGTAGTATTACTTTTACTATAAACAAAAAATATGGACTGCTTTAGAAAATATATCTGAGAATAAGAAAGTTTTATTCTAGTTTCTCAATAGATCATTTTCGGCTGAATTATTTATGCTATAATTATTTATGTTAAACGTGTTCATCAAACATAATTAAAAAAAAAACACGATTGGAATGAATTGAATCGCGTATATTAAATATGTTCAGGAAGAATCGAAATACGTACTATTGTAAAAATGCATGAATTGAAATTAAACAAAAATCATTGCATGATAAATTGCAATACTATAGCGCAGACCCTGGCATTCCAGATGCCACCTGCAGCAATGTGTCATCCACGGCGGCGTGCATCGAAGGCGGCAACACAGCGCCGCTGAAGATGGAGGCGGCTGCCGGCCCCGAATCGCCCCCGTCTGCACCGTGGCCAGTCGGCGCCGGCGGCGATGGTGACCATCATCACGCATTATTCGCCTGCTGCCCACTGTGCAGCTGCACGCCGCCGCCACTGACGATGCGGGCGCATATCGACGCACACTATCCGCGCGACAGTCTCACGTGTCCTGTGCAGGACTGCGCGCGCGGTTTCCTGCATCCGAATTCCGTACGCAATCATATGCGCGCCAAACACTCAGTGCAATGGGAGTTCATGAAGCAACTGAAATGCACCGAAAAAGCTCGAATGTGCGCCGAGAATGCATAAAAACATTCGCCACCAATCGCATTCGTTTTATTTTTTCGACGCGATAGTAGTTGTAAATGCACGAATATAGTTGCGCAGCATCCGCGGAATTGTGGAGCGAAACGGCTACGATTACGCGCATACGCATGCTCCCCCAGGGGAACGTTACAATCCTGCGAGTGGGTGAGGGGTTGTAAAGCACATGAGTACTATATACTCCCACTCGGCGCCTCCACCACTATTTTGGCACAGTTGGGCTGTGTTATTGCAGTTTTTTCCGGTGAAAAAAAAAACAGGAAATGTGAAAAACGAAATTTTCATGATATCTTCTATAATTGGATGAATAAATGCATTTGATGCTGTCCGACAGCATGTTTTGCAGTATATGACTATGTCTGACAACCACTTTTCTAACTTCATTGTAGATATGAAAACTGAATTATAGTAAAAAATAACATAAAAAATTATAAATCTGCTATAAAAATAAGTTAATAAATAGTTTACAAGAAAATATATAAACTTCACAATAAAATATGTAAATCCAACATGACATTTTCATCACATCAAATCTTAACGACTTCAGACAAGAAGAAGAAACACGAACTAATATCCATTAGTACAAAATATTATGTCCGGCGCTTTCACCATTGTAACTTGCAATATTTCTACGATTAGCATTGCATGTTTTGTAACATCTCCTAGTCATATACTGCACATCAGGATAAATTAGATTGTTCCCTTTTTCACCAAAAAAAGTCAAATTAAACAGATACTAGTTTATGGCATTGGATTTATAGAAAATAAGTTGTCCAATTATGAATAAACCGCTTGCCATTTTAATGCTATTTCGAGTTAAATTCCAATTTCTAATGAAAAATAGTGAAATAATAAATAACTAAAAATTCTTGACATATTGTGCACCTAAGATTTATTAATAACCGAAAAGGAAAAATAATCTATTATCAATACCTTGAACAACTTCTATTTTTTCTATATCTGTATTGTAAATGCAATACTGAACCACAAAGTAATAAATGAAAAAAATCCATATTTTTCAAGAATAGTAACACTTCCATAAAAGAAAAGGAAACCGGGCGCACCCAGAGAAACGTCATGCGAATTGCATCACATAAAGTCATTATAAATATTAAAGTGCTGTGGAAGGCATAACATCACGAAAATCACGCTTATTACTTGCGGGCGCCGCGCCGAACGTTTTGTTTTGCTGAGGGTGCGCTTAACGACTAAGGGTGGAATTGTATTTCGTTTCATATCGGATTGATATGGAGTGTGGGAGAGGTTTACACCGAAAATAGCCGCGGTATAATCGATAATTGTAGAGTGAAGCCGAAAGGGGGAATGCAAATAAACGCGTCAATTGTGATTCCATTCCATTGTCCTTTTCCTTTCCCCTTCCCCTTGCATAGTAAATATTTTTTTCGAATACTGCAAAACATTTTACATTAAAACATTAAAGAAACAAAAACAAATCCGAAGATTAGTATAAACAAATTTATACATATATAGATTATGCAAAATCCATTCTAATGGATTTATTTAATAACTGTTAAATATGTCTATAGTTTTTTTTCGAACTTGTGTTTTCCCTGAAAAGAAATAAAATTAATGGATTGTAGTTTACTAAGTTTACGAGAGGCTTGGGAGGTATTTATTGTCGGTGTGTTGTTTTCGAAAGTTTAGAGTGGGTTTTGGTACGGAATCGTATTAAAGGTTTCGCGCTGTGCGCGGCCTTTGTCCATTCAGCTCTATTGATTTTATCTATTTGTATGTTACAGTATCAAGACGCTCCTTGGACATGATGCGTGTGCGGGCAACGGATCCGCGTCCTTGTCCGAAATGCGGCAAAATCTATCGGTCGGCGCACACCCTGCGTACGCACTTGGAAGATAAGCACACGATATGTCCGGGCTATCGTTGCGTCCTTTGCGGTACCGTTGCAAAATCGCGCAACTCGCTTCACTCGCACATGTCGCGCCAGCATCGCGGCATCAGCACGAAGGATCTGCCTGTTCTGCCCATGCCGGCACCCTTTGATCCAGATCTGGCTAGCAGGTACGTTGCTTGCGGACGTTTGACATTTGCAAACGATTGATTTGTCGATATAATTAATTATGATACTGACGTCCTGGCAAGGAGACTTAGTTAAAATCCTATAATAGAATTCAGGAAAATGTATTGGAGTGCCCAATGATTTATAAATATAGTAGATGAATCTTTTAGTTTTGTAAGGTATCGTTCAGTTCTTTAGAATTTTAATTAAATTCATCGAATAATATGGATATTATTGAATATCCAATCATTATAAAGGTATTAATGAATAAACAAACTTTTAGATTACTGGCAAAAGCAGGCGTAAAAATAACACCAGCCGAATTACGAGCACGAGCATCACCCACGGGCCCCCGTCGCTCTGACGTCAAACTAGACGCGAAGACAATGTACGCAAATTCAGAGGCGGGCAGCTCGATATGTGGCGACAATGATCCGGAAGATTTAACCACATCGTCACAGACACACAATCGCTATGGCTTCGATATGGCGATGTCTCCACCACTCGGCCACTCCAACCACCACCATAAAAACAAAATGTTTACGGGGCAAGCCATCGCCGCGAAGAGCATGGAGTCGATGGCCCACAATTTATCCAAAGAACCCTACCCGGCCCCGTTGGCACCACCCGTCTCTGGGGGTAACACTACCGGTTCCGCCATACTCGACACGTACCTCCAATTCATCACTGAGAATAGTAGTATGATGGGGATGATGTCCGAACAAGCAGCAGCTGCTGTACACGCTGCCAAACTTGCCCAGCTGAACGCAATGGGACTGGACAAAGCATCACAACAGCATTTCCTCGAAAAGATGCAACAGCAAATAGGAGCCGCCAGTGACTATATGATGAAACGGCAACAGGAGGAAATCCGGCGGAGTGACGGTGATGTCATTCACGACGAAAACAAAAACGACCGGGAGTTGAATCGGGAAAAGGAACGGGAGCACCATCTTCAACAGGAGCGAGAACGGGAACACGAACGCGAACGTGACCATGACGATGGTGACTCGTCAGCTGGCGAAGACGAGTACAGCGAGGAGGAAGCCGAGCCTGAAGCCGTTAAAGTCGAGTAATGATACTTTAACAGTGCCAGGAAAGCAACTACAATTTTCACAAGAAAACAAAAAAACAAGCGCGCGAATGATACGTAGTTGACGTAAGTGTTATCGTACCGTAAGAGCAAATCAGTTAAACTTGCCATTTATATGATACGTCTTAGTATAACGAATACTCATTTAATTCCATCCAACTACCTCTTTACAGACATACTCTATACGAAAGAATATATTTACACGAAACAAAGATCGCGCATACACACACCGATGCGCAAAGAAATGAACGTTAAGTTAATTCCATCCGTCTACCTCAAGAGAACAAATAGTTTACTACATTGATATAAATGCAAACAATAAGGGTTCTGCTAGTATACGGTATTTATATATTGATATAACAGAAACAATGTATACAGACACTCGAAGTTATTAAATAACTTTGTTCCAAAACCATTACAATCGCATTAGATTACAAGCTGACTGACGACTTAACATCAGAACAAATTTGGTAGGACAAATTGTAACTGCCTAATATGTAAACAAACTAATATGTAGGATGTGTGCCAGGTAAAATAGCAATTTGTTGAAAGTACAATCGCAATAGCGTTTTATTGAGGGAGTGCTTTTGCGAATCATATGTGAAGCCTCACATTCCAGTGAAATTTGCGTTTGTTTCGACTTGATTTTTGCCAAGAATTCATCAACAAATACGGGTTTTTATTGTTCGGGTATACTAGCATAGTCATTCGAAGTGATTCGAATTCAGGTATTACAATAGTACAAAGAATAAATAACAGCAAAACAACAGAACAGAGTAATAAGCATAATTGTAACAGATCATATTTTTCTACATATGTGTATGTATACTGAATCAAAGCAAACAATTCAATTTTTACAAACAAATGTTTAAAAGCGTTGTTGCACTGACTAAAAGTTACAATAATTTCTGTTTGAACAACAGCAAACTGTAACTTTTCGTCTGGACTTTCAAACGATTGAGTTGTTTTAAAACTTCGATGCTTCCTGTACTTAACAAGCACAATGATGCTTCCAATATTGAGTAAGCAATTATATACTTAGGTAAACAAGAAAACAATCATTACTCGTGGGGATATCAGTTTCTCAGGTATTACTTAGTGAGTGGTCTAACAAACAGCAAAAATCATGTGCACATGTGTTAATATTGCAAAATTTTGTTTGCTTAAGTAATAACACACGTGAACCTAATTTATATTAATCAAGTCTGTTAGGACACTCATTTATTCAGTACAAAATGTTATGCATTTCATTTTTAAACAGGTCATGATGCTCGTTTTGTTTCTGCATTTAACTTAAGCACAACATACATATCCGTGATACAAATTCAGGTATTTTACAATTACAGTCTTTACAATTACAGTCATATTACAACCATATTCATTTATTCAGTTACTCGGTTATTTCACAACAGATTATGCAAACGACTTGTATGTACTTCCAAAACTTAACTATATGCTTCCGATTGTTTCCATTTTAATGAAATGCAACTTAAACACACAAATATAGCACATTTGAAAATTGTAGCTAGCTCATTCCAATATTTGTTTGCATTTTGTCGACACTGGACCGCTTCTTGTAGTGAATGCCTATGTGCGAATCCTTCGAGTTGCGAGTGACCGAAAAGTACATGTTAGCATATGTGACAAGAATATTGATAAAATAGCGCGAGGCAAACTAATAAGCATTAAATAGAAAATTTCCATAACATAGATTAGTCGACGTCATTGTTAATTAATGAATAAGCCGTTTTTGCGGGAAATATAACAAGGAAAATGTTTGAAATGAAGCAAACTGATGAAATATACCCAACATCTGAGCGATACGATTGTTAAACACACACAGTATACCAATTTACAAGAAGATACTATTTTAGAAACTAAATTTTAATCCGTAGCGAACATGCGAATGGAGAAAATGATAATACAAATAGAAGTAAATCGATAAAGTAAAACATATAAATATATATATATATATTTAGAGGCGCACCGATTTTACACACAAAAATGAAATTAGTTACAAAAATAAAATTTAAAAATTATATTAAATGAGTATACTAATTACAAATAGTATACTATATAAATATCGCTTTAAAAGTAAAAATAAAAACAATTAGAAGTCCGTACTTAGTAATTGGTAAATTGAACCAGAAAGCTATATATATCCATCTTCACGGTGAAGTAGAGTAAATTGGTAGAAAATTATAATATGATGCGCAGATTTTTGTACATAGGAACGTTATCATTTACGGTTGCGAAACTTGAGTTATTTCGTTCTGACACGCGTGTCTCTTGTTTCTTTTGTAAATAATAATAAAAACAGGCCAAAACTTTATCTCTACCTCGATAAATGCTTCTCCTCGGAAATGTTTAGCATTTAAAACATTGAAAACAATCAGATCTCCTATATTTCGTTGCATTTCAAAACATTACACAAGTTGAAATATATATCTAAAGAAAATGAAGTTGAAAACCGGTATTAGGTTAACGTTTTTATATAAATTTATGTACTTAATTACAACTAGTTTACAGTTTTTCACTAATCATAGTTCGTATTTGTACATAATTGTTTGATTTCGTAGTTTTTACTTAATTAGTGATCAGTTAGATAGATTGTTGTGCGAGGCAATTTGTTTTCGCGTACAAAAATGAATAAATGGCGGTTGATTACGAGCTTAGACAGGTATTAAAACATTGCAAGAAACATGTTTGAATTCATAATTGTCGGTGCCATATTACGATATTGTTTCTATAGAATTTACATTATTATTTAAAGGATTACAAACACACTGCGTTTGCAAACACGTTTAATTTGCGCGATCTGGAAGTTATTTAATGCGATTCAAGTTGAAATGAAGATGTATTTTGTAAGAGATAACCGGACTAATGGTTCCTAATTTACTAGTACGGTTCCTCAACAATATTTATTCGCGGTAGATTGCTCTCTTTGGACACGACAAAACGTCAAAAGCTCTCTAAAAATGTATATAAATGAAGATAAATCACAGATTGGCTGCTTTACATGTGCAACTGAAAGCAATTCGATACCAATTTCGATTTTTTAGTTTGCACAACAAAAAGTTAGATTTAACAAGAAAAAAAGGGTATATTTGTAGATTTATATACTTAAAAGCAGATGTTATAATCTGATAGCAGTAACAATGAATGAGAATGATATATATTATTGTTGAGGGACTGGGTGCCTTCTGATAAAAAACGATTGAAATAATAAACAATCGACGGCTTCTTGTGTGTCCAATTCGTTAGTAATATACCTAACGCAAACAATAAATCGAAATTGATGCAATATAAAAATAAAGTTTGAAAAAAATTGAACGCAAGTTGCAAATAACTTCGAAGCCGAGACAACAAAAACGCAGAGTTCCTAAACCTCTCACTACCCTTTTAGGAGAGTCAAAAAATATTATTGCGACGTATGTATAATTAAAGAAAGTCTTTTATATTAGAAGTAGTTGAATATGTGGCGCAAAATTGAATGCGTTCATGCGTTTGGAAGGTAAAATACAAGTGGAACCATGATGAAAGATAAGCTGGGAATTACTTTTCAGGGAGGTAAAGCAACACAGATGTTAGTGTAATGTGTATAAAAACTGAGTAGATATATATATTGCAAACGTGGACTTTGCAAACTTATTCTTTAGAGAAACGAGTCGAAAGTGCATGCAGCCGATGAATATTTTCGCATTTGGTTTGGCAGCCGCATTCAGGTGTTATCGGATAAATTTGTACTTAAAAATTAAGCTATTTTACATTTACTTATTCTATTAATTTGTTTGTATTATATAACTTTCAAACGCCCACACTCACCTAAACATTTGTAAATGTAAATTTAGTTCTCGGTTGGAAACGAGAATTAAAGATAACAGGTGAATATCTATTATGTTCCTAGTTATGTGTTGAAAATATGTTAATTGGGATGTCTCTTTGTTCAAAATTATAACTCGATCTGCGGATTGATTTTAAGTAAATTATAAAAATTGCATATATATTATTGCCTGATTATTGTAATGTTAAGTTAAACAATGTTAGTGGTAGGTGCAATAAGAAGAAAAACCGTTATTGATAAGTATGTTAAATGAACAAAAATGAATGAACAACAAATAAAACTACCTTTTTGCCATATTTAGCGTTTTTCTTTTTTGAATTTGCAGGCATTGCTCCGGAAGTGTTCACTTTAGTGGCGTATATCTCTGATGAATAACGTCTTTGCAGATGTGCAGCCTTTGATCAATTAAACGTCTTTGTAAAGCTGCAATTGTCAGTAATGCTTTGAAGATCTGCATTCCATTGATGCTCACTAGGCGGAATAATGATTCGAGTGCAAATTTACTGAATTCAAAAGAGCCGCAAGATCCTGTAATTTGATTTTGTATATAACTGGTTGCCTATAGTCAAAGTACATTCTTTATTTATACTTTGAATGTTTCAAGTTCATTGCATCTTGTCTTCGAATGTTAAAAATTTAGCAATATACATCCCTTTATTTGGTTTTGTATTTAAAATTCGTTATAGTCATTAGTATTTGTTATTTTAATAGAAATGTTAAAGAATTGATGGCTGACGTCGAGAACAGAAATACAAAAGAACTGATTGAAGAATTGAAACGAATATAAATGCAAATATGCTTTCTTGAAGATGCTGAGGGCAGTAAGGAAGCTTTTAAGATTGATGAGTGCTAAATGTATATTCAAAAGTACCAACTTTAATGGGATGAAATGCATTAAATTTAATTGCATTGAAATTATCTATGAGGGTATAGATGGTTGCCTATAGTCAATGTACTTTTTTAATTTTAATTATCTTTTTAAAATTTCAAGTTTATTAAATTGTTTACAAAAGAATACAATAATTCACATTTCATGATAATGAATGAGTCATTATCCACCAATTTCAATTGTGGATTTTTATGCAATATAACCGATTGACAATAGAACATCTATCGTTTTTCAACTTTTTTGACAGTTGAAAGTGCGTTGGAACTTCAGAGATTCAAACTTTCAAAGGACTTGAATCATCTTATTATTTCTTTTCGCTGCTGTTCGTGTGATTCTCTATTGTTCGCTGATAACACGAGCGTATCCGTTGTATGGATGTCAATTTCATTCGTGCATTTCGCGAGTCATGCAAGCTGTTTGCTGAGAACACGATCTTTGAAGAGCAATGCTGGATATGCACGATGCGCAAGTAGTCAGTGTCATGCATGCATAGCGTTCCGATTTCGCCCCGTGTTATTTATTGCTGGTTTACAGCAACGTGCATATAAGCAGGCATCGGAATATGATGCGCAAAATAAATGTGCGACGCCGGCGTGGTACATGTTGCACATTAAAGATTGAATGCGCGCGTGTTTTTATATGCACTTCGCGGAGCTGCGCGATGTTTATTTACGTTTATCTGCACGCGACTCGCAGAAATGTGTTCCCGACGAAGTGGATCCTTAAATCCAAGTGCGGCACACAACTCAAACATTCAGTGAGACAATCTGGTGAGGAAAGTGTTGCTTGTTGAATTTCTCAGAAATATCGAGGGTATTTTGTTTTATATATGTCTGGAACGAGTTTGATTGCACGTTATATATTGAGTAGGTTTCATTTGCTTGCTTGATCCTTGCTCGTGCTTTCTGTACTTAGCTGAGCTTAGCTTGGATGAGCGGGAATTTAACTGACAGAATAAAGTAGACTTAAATCACTTATAAGTGGAGATATGCTCGAGGCATATTTGGGATAAAACGAGGTTTGAATTTATATTGGTTTACTTCCAGTTGGTGAAGATCAAGCTTTTCTCTCTGTTCCTCTTCTGCAGTTCACGATATGTCTGTATGTTCTAAGATGATCTGGTGGGACAGTGGATTGCTGAAGGGACAGAAATCCTGAAATAGTATTTGGGATATGTTTATCCTGCAATACTCTGATAGTTCTAATGGACCTTAAATGGCTTGAAGGATCTTTAGGAACTGAAATGATTTGTAAAACTGAATGTTCCAAATTAACTTGAAGACTGTAGGTCCTTATATACCTAGCTGTATTATCTTGTTTTAATTTAATTTACACTTTTCTCCTGCAATCTCATTAAATAAAATGTGACCTGTTTCGCCTTTCGATAGGAACAGAGCCCCTTTGTTGACTCACCATAGGTGGATGAGGGGGATCCATCTATGGGAGAAGAAGGTAAGACGAAAACATTTGAAAAAAAACCAGGTAGTCGAAACGTTAAATAAAACCGCATAACAACCAAAAAGTACTCGAACTGTCACGAAACGAATTGAGAACATTCACCGGACTTATAACAGGACACTGTGTCCTTAGGTACTATTCGAAAAGATGGGTAAGGAGGTCAGTGAACTATACAAAATATGTAACCAAGTTACCGCCTAATAACTCATTTCTTGTTAGGGACATGAGGCAGAAAAATAGACCAAATTGGAGCGCAGTTCACTGGAGGCTTGTTCCCTCTCCGACCCCTTATAACATGTAACCTATAGATCTTGAAATGTGCAGTATAAATCTTTAGCTTTTAAAACGACATAAATACAAGGAAACTTTATTTTCCTAACATCATACCAAGAAAGTTACTTTATATGCCTGGCGAGAATGATATAGACGTACTGCTATTTTATTTCTCAGTCCAAGGGAATAAGGGTTGAATAACGTAATAAAGTGGTCAATAACTCAAAAGTTGTGGAGTTGGACAAAGCTCCCATCAGATATTCATAAATGTAGATGGTTCCATATATTGAATTATAGACCGTTATATTTATATACATAAGGATTGTTTTGCAGTTGAACTTTCATCCCAGTACTATCCAGATCTGACGAAAATACCTCTCAATGTCACCAAATAAATATTATTGTAAATTATTAACATTTGCCCAAATAAGAACAGCAATAAATAATATTTGCTCATAATTCAACCAAATGGGCATATCACTGTCAGTAATTACACATAATCGTAATCAAACTTTTCCTAACTTCCATTTCTAATTAAATTTGACTTGAAAATCACAATATGCGAATTTATATGGGTATGTTTAATGTAATATTAGCATTAGATTCACACTAAAACCCTTCCTCGCGATGTAATAATAGGATTTGCATACATAATTATAACCGAGATAGACATGCTGAGATATTCTTGGGAAATTCGCAAATTTCACCGATAGCATCAGCACCGCAGGCATACCGAAGCACGTGCCGTGAATAATCAGTGAAAATAATTTCATATATCGTAAACAACCATCATTCCGACACCTTTATTCGCGAGTATTCGTACAAATAAAGAAAATACTGCATAAATCATGGCATAAATCCCGCGAGGAATGTTAATACGATTCAACGTTTATGGTTGAATAAAACAAGCACTAAAGATACGCTTTTTTCAATAAAACATAAAATATGACATAATTATCTGGTATAATACCGGTAGTATAATGTGACCGGACATCGCTGAATTCACTTCTACTTTCCCGGTACGACCGAAATCTCGGTTTCGTGGATAGCAAGGCATGTAACAGTTTTGTCCCCAAGTTGTTTGCTATGGCTTTGGCGAGAGCAGCGAAGTACCTCGCATATTCCGGTAATACACCGGCGAGAATCTCGCGCAATTTAACTTGTACCCGTGGGCGAGCCTATAATGCATTGCAGCTCAAGTTTTCCAAACGTATTCTCGGGTTCGCACATTGCTTGCGTCTCCAATACCTTGCCTAGATTCCTAGTTGTGAGAGTACTAGTTCAGTACCGAGTGTTCTACAAACCTTCCTATAAAATATAAAATACTATCCCAACTTAATCTTGCGTTTCACATATTATAACAACGTATATTTCATTTGCAATTTTCCACAAATACAAAATAAACAAGATTTCACAAATCCGTTGTTTGTTTGTTTACTTATTCTTCCGTATTTTACCTCTTACAGTTAGAAATCCTGAAAATAACTTTGATTAAACTCATCATTACTCTTCCAAGTTCAATCAATACTAAGAGGCATCGTGGTCAGACATGTTCACGAGGAAAACCTAAACACTCGACTTATGACTCATCAAAAACTACTCACAAAGCTCAAAAAAACATCACGAACATAGGGTGGAAACTTGGGTAAACGTGCTCGCGTCTGTATGAGAAAGGCTGTGGATCACCACCGCATGTGAAGGGTGCTTTGAACCACAACTTTGAGTATTGTTAGAAGATCGTATTATATCCTGGGCAAATATTAAAGACGATTCTTTATGATTGTCCGATTACGTATTATGCAGGGGTTGGCGTTTTTTTCCTTCTGTTTGGAAGATAGACGTAGAAGCCTTATCGAAACGTGAGTGACATTGATAATGCCCGGAATGTGTGCGTGTTGATATTGGCCGTTTAATCCACTGAGACTTGAATTCCGGCTTAACCCAGAACGTCGGAAAGTTTTCATCCCTATAATTCTTTAAATTATATTTCAGGAAAGCTTGCTGAGAAGGGTTCTTTAATTTCATATCATTGAGATGGCTGAAATTGCTTTATTTGGAAGGAAGGAACTTATCAATGGATTTTAAAATTTAATTTAGGGTGAAGAGGTGAGATATAAAATTGCCCGTTTTGTGGTCAACAAACGTGACAAATTCCTTGTATTATAAGTATTGATGCAAGGGTCTCAAAGAAGACAGAGGGGTTCTCCTTTGAGATGTGGGTCACTAATGTTTCAAAGGAGAATCCAGCATTTTTTTGTGACTTACTAATATCTATCTTACTATAGCCGCTGTATTATATGAATACCGAGGGGTTCTTTCTGAACCTGCGTCAGTGTGCCTAATGTATAATCTGCCACTCATTAAATAGCTATTTATCAAAGCCTTTCAGGGATTTTAAAATTCGAAATCGAAATTTCGTCTGCATTACCGCTTAAGTCATATTATTTCCTTCTCCAATTTCTCGGGATCGATTAAATCAATCATTATCACCATACTGTTTGTGCGGTAGCACAAGAACCACTGATGAGTGTGGTTAAATGCGGGTTATTATCTCTTGATTCGTACCCTAGGGAAGGAGGCATTGAATAACGCAATTAATATTAATTCAAAGTTAATCAATTCCTATCATAACTACGCTGACATCTTTATTATCAAATTTTCGTTGGAATGGGTTGGGTTGGCTTGTCACGAAATGTTACGTGCTATATTGCCCAAAAGTTTTTTTTAACATTCCAGAACGAGTTTATCTTTTTGTTGGCCATTATTTATCGCTCTCCGCCGACCATTAATATTATTTTTATGTCTAATTTCATTTATTGGTAACCTGTGCTGAATGGCAACCGGCATGGGGTAATCGATAGGGCGAGGAATTCCCTTAGCTTTCGATAGACCGATTTTATTAAACAAAGCTCGCATGCAATAATAGGTTGAATTGGTGCTCGGGGCAGGTTTGTCGGCAGTTTAGTATAGCTATGACAGAATTACTTGTTTCTAAGGGACACTTTATACCTGACGCGAGGAATAGTTTGAAAAGAATTGAACATATATCAGGAATAGCTGTTAAAAAGTTAAATACAACCAGGATATAAATAACATCAGACTTGAACCAGTTTAACCAGAAGTCAGTTTTCTTGTCCCGTCTTATTATCGTTCCCATCGGTAATGGGAAAATCAGTAAACTTCTACAGTTTAAGAGTATTTAAATCAAATCAAATTATCATATTCTTAATAAACAAAGCCGTGATATTGATTTGGAACCCAAGTGATTCGAACATACCAGGAAACCAGAAAGTTGATAGCCAGCTTGTGTGATGGCACTGGACAATGAAAGCACAGATCCAGAATCTAACAGTAACAGAAATCGTCCAGAGAGGGGCTAAACAACCAGGATTAGGTTACTGTGGTTACTACCTGTCACATGGTCAAAGGATAAATCCTGGCCATGTCCTCAGAGGAAAACTCGTGTAGTCTCGTAGGTACGATCGCAGATCTCTGCAAATTCCGGAAACACGCGTACAAATGCAGCTAGACTGAGAACCTCATCATTAGAGTTGTAATACAGCTGAGGAAATACCATTTCACATTATACAATGTGACCTTTGCTTATTATTAAATTAATCCATCTCCTTCGTTTTTTGAAAGCTTTAACCACAATTCTGAGACCTTGTGGGGACATAACGAACTTAAGATTAGCCTGGCAAGTCTTTATGTATAGTAACTGTAAATTCCAGAATCTCTAGTAAATTCAAAAGAATGCCAATCCATTTAGTAGTCTCAAACTTGGAATCGTTCTCATCTTACAATTAGTTAATCATAGTTAGTTAGTATCCATTGAATTCCTCTTCCTCCGCCTGCAATGTGAAATTTCCCTTAGATTTTAGCTGCGTTGATTATGAGTCCCAATAGAAATTAATGCTTCATATACTCGAATACGAATAGCAATAGTGCCGGAACGAATGCATGTACTCCAACTTCCAACCTACCTCAACACTCACAACTCATGTCGCGGCACGCCGAACAACGCGGAATCGTATCTTGTTGTGACGGTGCATGGAGCGAACGTGCGGCGATTTAAGTATTCTTCTGCATTCGACGATATCATCCTTCGTTCGAATGAAGGCTGGCCGGATGCTTTATTAATACTGCGCCGCGGCTCGCGCTTACATTCCGGCCTACGCGGTGTTTGATGATTGCATTAATAATGCACTTTCGAGTACGCATTGTCAATGTGCCGTGTGCCTTCTTTTTTATGGTCCTCTTGTTATTATGCAACGGCAATGAACCTCTGATTGGAATCGTAGTATTTACTACGTGGAGCTTTATCCTAAGTACGTGCATGTTTGGTGGTCTTATATCTTGGAAATTTATAAGTGCGGTGCTTAGAATTTCGTGCCAAATATTGCTATATTGAGAATATGTTTATAATATAGTTATTTAGATATATGGGACAGATCTAGATCATGAAACTAGGATTTATCAGGATATATGATTTAAGATAATTTGGGTTTCTGATTCGGATTTAGTCGAACTTTAAAGACGAAATACAAAAATAGACATTGAAACCACGATATTCGGATTTTAATATAATTTAAGATAAATTGGATTTTCTGAGAAGTTTACAGCGCGAAACCCAGGTTTGCTCTTTTAAGTCGAAATCAATTAACTCTTCTGAAAAAACATATTTTCGGATTGACCATAAAAAATACAGACATGTGCTTTAAGGAAAGTCTAGTCGTCGCGCGGCTGTCAATTGTCTGTCTAATGGAGCGGGAACGATGTTCAGGAGCATTCTTTCAGTATTTCATTATTCAAACTTGGACTCGATCTAGATTAAATGCAAACAATTACTTTAATATAATACAAAAACGATCCGCAGTTTTCAGTTTTCAAAAACCAAAAACGGCCGGCGTTTTGAACTGTTCGCCTTTTACAAAGCCTAAAAATATAAGCGTATATTCCGATAAGTCAAAATGTAACCAAAAAAGTGACAAATATCAGTATTGATTATATTCCGTTATTTTATAGATTATCTAGAAACAAATGCAATCGAAATAACTTCAATACGTATTGTTTGAAGTAATTTCGATGACTTTAGGTCAAGTTTTGAATGAAAGATAATTGGATTTATTTAAAAATACATTCAGGAAGCACGAAAATGATTATAGATATTTTTAATTTTGATAAAGTACATGTCAAAATTTTAATCGCACTGCAAGTAAAAACATTTATATCAGTGGTCAGTAATCACATCATTTAAACGGTTATAATTTAGGAAACAATAAACACGTAATTCAAAAACAATAATTCTGTAAAGATTAAATAAAATATTTAGTGGACAAACAATTAAACAAATCAATATTTACACAACTGTGTCTGTTTTGTACTAACATGCCACAATCAATGGAATAGTTTTTGGTATTTTCTGTTACTACGATTAATTGAAGCACAATTTTAAATCGAAATGTTATTAAGCACCCACTATACAGCACTACACTAGAAACTTTAACTAGAAATGCAGGCATAGAAATGTGTGCTGCATCCATTTAAAACCTTTGCGGGAAAGCACTTTTATCTACATTCATTGCGGTAGACCATAATATCAAAATAATGATGCGTTCAGTTCGAATGAGTTGCATACCGCCTTTCGGTGACCAGTAATTATGTAAACTGCTAAGTACATCTAGGGATGAAGATGTTTCATCAAAAATCCTCTCCAACTCTCAACTCCTGGAGAGTTAGAAGTCTAGTACTAAATATGTATCTTGTAGTCTATCTTAAGGTTGCAGTTTGCTACTCATTTTGCTTGCATATATTGATTGAATAATACCTTAGTTTACAATAATGAATATAAGGATATACAGGAGGAGTATAGCTAACTTGGAAGCATGATCAGCTGTTTGCAATCAACTTATTGTTAGTAACTTATTGTTAGTATTGCGTTCAGTGCAATGTATTGTAGCGGAAGATATAATATGCACACAGAAATTAGTTCTCAGAAAATAAATACTAAACCTAACTCCAATTAGTTACTCAATGTTTCTTGAATGAAATCTGTTCTTTCTTTTTTTTTTGCATAATATTTTATGAAATTCTAAGAAAAGCCCGCGAGTAAGTGTAAATTTGAAATGTTGTATATTACTATTAGACTAGAGTATACTAATTGTAATATACAACGTCAATGATGAGGAACCTATCTGACCGTTGGTCAATAGCTAGTACAAAGAAGTGACCAACACTAGATGTTCTCAGAGGAATCAGAATCACCTAAAATTCTGGCTTATTTAATTCCTAAAGCCCTGCGATGCGGTGACATTACATTGTCACCAAAACTAAACTAGTTTTAAACAGTGGGCGGAGGGTGCAAAAATGTATTACAGAAAGGGGGCATTGCTAGAAAAAGTTTGGAAACCTCTAGCATAAGGTATGTGTGTTGGTCAAAAAAGATCGAAAATGACTGATTCGATAATATCTAGAAGTACCATCACATGATATGGATACACATCGAAACTCCCTAGGTTCGCCATCAATGTTCTAGGTATCTCCAATTATGTTATTTTTGATACAATAGCTTATGAAACATCAA
>WSZQ02000001.1:2322118-2334950 GCA_019419845.2 Weissflogia rhopalogaster | reverse complement strand
AAAAGAAAACCAACCACAGGGGCTCTAAATGCTAAAGTGCATAATGAGTTGGATGCAGTAGAGAGAGGTTTTACCCGAAAATCGTCAAACATATATGCTTGTGAATATGTCAGGTGGGTCCTATGTGGAAGGGGGAGGGATTCCTGGGAGCATGTAGGGAGTGATTGTATAGGAATGAAAGAGGAGTGGGCGCGTGATTGCCAGGGGAAAATGGGTAGTGAAAGAGTGGCTGAGTGAGGATGGAAGGGGGTGGCAAAAGTGGATTAATTACTGTTTGTTGAAATTGCTTTTATATAATTAAGTTCTGTTCAAGAATATTTATATGTAATGGATTTGTTGGAAGATATATGCTGATAAAGGTTGTCTATATATATTTATAGTAGTTTATACAAAAATGGATGAATATAAGAAGAAGGACCTTACTCTTCTTATATTCATCCAGGTCATTTATATTATATAAATGACCTATGTACATTCAGGTTATTTTTGTATAAAATGCATGTGTTTCATTTTTCATATTTTTTTTCCAACCATGTATTAAATCTAATCAAGAGTAAACTTAAGAAAAGACTGAAGAAATAGAAATGTTTAAAACACGACATTGTATGTGCCTAGTATGTGCCGAAGCGATTGCGGTATGAAAGAGCCCTAACGCTCTCCTGTTACTCCCAAAACTCTACTTGAAAACTCTTGTACCCCAAATAATTTTGAATAAATATGCGAATGCACTTTGTAACAAGTCAGTAACTGATAATTCCTCGCGGCAAAATGCCCATCGTATGCAAATAAATCTATGTATTGTAAAACAGTGAATTAAAAGTGTTTCTTTACTGTGCCAAATAATTCAACATGTTGTATCAAGAGTCGACTCCGTCAATTCGCAGCATATCCTAAAATTACAACTTATAAGTTACTATCTATCGAAACGTATGTTCTCAAATATACGGCCGTAAAAAATGGACTAAATGAGATGTAAAATAATTTGAATACCCTTCCTTCTGTCACCGCACAACAAAAGCGAAAATAGGCAACATATTTTCATCTTTTATCAGAAAACTTGCGCCTTGCTCCCGGTCACACGTCGAAGAAAAAAATGATGAATCCCCGTTATCAATAATAAATGAATGCAAAGTCGAGCGCAAAAGCGACTTTTATAGTCCGGCGGCAGCCGAAAACCCGTAATAATGCATATAATAAATAGCGTGTTAGAGGACATAAAACTGTGAACATCGAAATAAATCGAAAGTTCAAAGTGATTTCCATCAGGCATCGCGCTGCCTCGGCCGCATCGTCGGCTACGCATATGCGCGAATATATAATATTTTTATGGCGGATTTTCGAGTGAAAAGAGTCGTGATCTATAGATGTATAATAATATAAAGAGGGCTCTTTATCGGGGGCGCGGCCAGCGCTGGCGGACACCGCAAGGGGCGCTCGCCGAGATGTAATTTTATATGACACATTATGTATTAAGAGCGAGCGCTCGCCGCCGCGGAAAATTGCCTATAAGTGTCAATATATCAGTTTAAAGACGCGATGAGTGGTCCCTGTTTGCAGCCGCCGCAAATATGCACGCGTATGTAGTAAATGTGCATAAAAAATGATGCAAAATTCGTGTGCAACGCCAGCGCGTTTGGCGATAAGCAAAAACCACCCTTTGTGAATACGTTTTCGTATGCATCGATTTATATAATTGCATGCTTATGTGACTTCACTGATACGGTTTAGATGTGATTTTTGTCTTTGGAATATTAGCATATTTTCTTTTATATTAAAATATTTAGCTTTAAAAGATAAAATTACACTCAAGAATCAGGAGTTGCCTAAGGGAACTGTCACACCGGCGGCGTCGCCTCGCTTCATCGAGCTTCGAATTTCGAGGCCCGATTCCTTAGATTCTTGACTTATGCATATGTTCCGATCGGTTTTCGTTCTTTCTCCATTTCAACTTACCTACTTATCGTTAGGAAGGTTCGTTATCTCCACAATGCTTGTACAAGTTTGCGAAGCTCGACCAGTTTAACTACCCTGGCTTTGAGCAAACTAGCAACACTAACTATCTCTTTTTAACTACATTCGTTAGACGAAGTCGCCGGTGTGAACGACGCCTAAGATTTCATCTTGTGTCTAACATGCTTACTTCGTCGATGAAATTGAACTTACTGTGAAGTTGATTTATATTTATTCTTTCTTGATTTATCAACACCAAGTTTATTATCGCAGTTTTTATAGCAAATGCTCCGTCACATGAATCTAACCGTACCTCACCTAACCAAATCTAACTTAAAGTTGAAATAGCCAAGATACAGATCGAAGTTAAATTAGTTGATGTTTTCTTAGAAAACTTGGATTACATGTATGTAATATAAAAGTATGGATATATTATAGTAATTGCAGTTCCTATCATCCTACAGAACAATATACCCTTTTAAATTCTATTAAGAGGACCGGGTCCGACCAGTACCACGTTGAGGCAAAATACATGTATAATTACCAACATTTAGGCATAAATGTGCATATCAAAACAAACTATATTTAATGAGGAATCGATTCGTATAAGGATGAGCATTCTGTAACATGCAGATTAGAAAATATTTTAGAACAAAGTTTGAATTTCACGTTTTAGTTCCGCATTTTGCCGCTACGTGGTACCGCTCGGGCCCGCTACTCTTTAGTTGATGTTTTGTTAAAAAAAACTTGGATTACATGTATCTAATATAAAAGTATGGATATACTAGAGAAATTGCAATTCCTATCATCCTAAGAACAATTTACCCTTTTAAATTATATTAATAAAGATGTTAAACGTCTCAAAATCAAAACATGTTACGACTATAAGTTAATATTTCACATGATTTTAACATGATTGCACATGCAAAATGCACGTTTGGCTCGTTGCATGGGACGTCCCCGCATGTAAATGCAAATTTTATACTTTATTAGGCACAACAAGTCGAAATAAAACTGTCCGCGCCTGGGCGCAATGCCGTGTAACGCGCTGGGGAACAGGATTCAGGCGGCAAGAAACGCGATCGTCGGGACGTTCGCATACAAATCATCGGCGAGGACAACACGCAAGCATGCAATATTGTACGATTTAATAAACTTACTTGTGCCTGATGTCCTTCGATGTTATTTCTTTAGGATAAAGTTAATTCACTACACATTACAGAAACAACAACAACGACACTGTAACCGTTAAACGAAAATGTGAGACGATCAAATGTTCGTTGCTTTGTGGGTTGCCTATGTTAAACTCTCGTTTTAATTTATATTCTTGAAATAATTGTGTTAACCAGTGTTTCCCAACATGGGGCGACTACCCTAAAAGAGGAGAAGGGTAATTTAATTGTTAATGGGGCAATTCGAATTTTTGGAGGGCCATAAGAATTTTCAAAAGGCTAAAATGGGACATTTGGGCCTTGGGAAATGGGAAATGTTGGGAAACATTGATATAAACCGTTGTAATTATATAAGCAGAGGATTCAGCTTAATCGGGACATTTAAGGACCTTTTGGCCACTAGGCGAAAAGGACGCGTAGGCATCAAATACATCACAGTATCAGGCAATAAAATCCCCATAGGTAAAGAGATTATGTGCCTGGAAGTAATGCTGGTGACGGGGACTAGATGAAATAAGCAGGTAACTTATGCAACAACAGCAGCAAGGGACGCTTCTCAGAAAATAGCGAAGATTCTTCTCAACTGGGATAGTTGTGAGGATCTCGAAGCTGCTGTAAGCCATACCAGCATGGGTGGACTGTATTAAAACAGTCTGAAACATGGATAAACTGAGGAGAGCCAAGGGACCGTCTCCACGGACACAGCCGAAGTTATTGCTTCAATACTGTCAGTACTATGCTGAAGCAATAGATCCAACACATATATATGTAGTATAAACGAGGGCCACACAGCCTCCAACCAACTTTCAGATATGTTCAGAATATGGAAGGAGCGATGGGAAAGTAGCAATAAACGTCGATGGATACAACGGCGGATCCCGGGCGTAAAAATATGGGCAGAACGAAAACACGATGATTGCGACTTCTGGTTAACACAGATCCTTACTGAACATGGTCAACGCAAAATCCCATCACAAATATGAACTGACATGCGAAGTAACTAGCAAACTAACATCAGTCCCCTGAAGATGCTGAAAGGCGAAACCGGTCGACAGAAAACATAAATATTGTAACAAGTTCACGGCAAATAAACATAACATAACACAATGCACTGTTACGTAAGAATAAATAACATTAACAAAACAAAATAATAATTATACCGACAAAACAAAATGGTAATAAATTTCCCGTTTTAAACGAATTAAAACTGGGAGCTCAATTGCTTCAATGTTTTACATTTTCCTTCCCATCCCCATGGAAGGGACACAAATTTGATTGAAATAAACCGAATGGTGTATTTCAGTAGCAGTCTAGCATATTGTCTAGTGATCCATCATACAAACGTCATGCGTTATTGTGTGACTCTGTGCGTAAATCAGCTGAACACACAGCGCCGAATGTCACACACAAACACATCTCTCCTCTCAACGCAACGTTTCGTCGTCCTTGTATCCGAAATTTAAACGCGATGCCAGTCGAATTTCATTGATTGCCCACAGTACGCCTGATCGTGCATAATCACACTTTCAACAGCCACATTGTGAAGTTGCCTCCCTCGATTTGAATCGAAAAAATAAACATTTTCCTATCAACGAAGCGGCGAGAAAGTTAGATTTAAGCTCGAGACTTAGATCCTGGAATTGGCTCTAAACAAATGAATATTTTATTTGCCACTGCATTGTGTGATACTGCCGACCGCGTTTGTGCACATGCCTCGTGCTCATTATAAAGCAAAGACGGCATTAAAACGTCGTTTTCAGATTAAGTTCCCTCCAGCGTTACAACAGAGCGCACGGTACACAGTATGTGCTACCATCGCTGACATCTCCATGATGGATACGTGATTGTAAACTCATTAAACTGTATTTACGTGGCTGCATTTAAGTCGCTGCATCTTTTCGGTGCTTTGTCTCATCGCTGTATGTGCGCCAGCGAGCAGTGGGGTGATTTCAAACAAAAAACGTCTTAAATTGACGCAGCTCCGTGTGAATTCTAAAAATGTTTATATTTCGCGTGGCTTTATCATTAATTTTACCTTATTTAAAATAATGCTATCGAAATGAATGATACGCCATTAGATAGCTTAACTCTTCTACTATAATAACCAATAATTAGAATTTTAAGTTTTATTTTATTACATAGAAATATAATGGGTAGACTTTACTCTTTGTTGAATATATGAAAGAATAATATGTACTCAAAAAGCCATATATCAGCATATTCTACGATTCATAGTATATTAAATGGTATAAAGGTTATTAATATTTTGTTTGTACAAATCTTTCTGTTTGGAGTGTATGTATGAGCGCGCAGTAGACCGTATGTAATAGAGCGACGATTTTTGTGTTCAATCGAGGTGCGCGCTCCTAAAAACACCCATAAAAATAGTACGTATACAATCAAGATATTAATAACTTATATACCATCTGATAGACTATAAAATAAGGAACATGCTGATATATAACTTATGGAATACATTTAATTCTTTAATATCGTCACTAAAGGGTAAACTCTACCCCTGATAACTCTATGTAAAAAAGAAAATATACAATTCTAAGTACTGCTTATTATCGCAGAAGAGTTAAGCTATCTAATGATGTATCATTTAGTCTGATAGAATTATTCTAAATATGGTAAAATTCATGGTAAAGAGATGTGAAATGTTTCCGGTGCTTTCGCGGAATGACAGCGATTTATGGCATGCTTTTCACGAAATCGTCCCAATGTGCAACTACCAGCGCAATTCCATTAAAGCGCGTTTTTTTATTCCCCTCGTCTCTGTCGCCGCCCCTTCGCTGCTGATATCTTACCCAAACAACAGCGGGACTATTCATATACAAATTGCTCGATGGAAAATATCGTGAATGTAATTATGCATTATGGCGTCGAATATCCCTTTCCCCTTTCTTCCAACAATCGCCATGATGGATAATAATCCTCATGATAGTTTCCGAAGCAAAGTCCTCAAAAGTCCCTTACGTTCCTTACTTATAAGCCTCAGTAAACTTTTATAATCGATATGGTCGTTTACAATCTACAGTGAAACTCTTGAAATATTGCTAGGAAAGTATCAATTTGGTACTTTTAAGTATGTCGGAATGATACATCAGAATGGAATACGTAAAAAGTGGCACTCCCGTATTTTCGGTGCTTGGGTGTTACGGATATGTTTTACGTAAAGCCACTTCACGACGGGCGGTAAGCGCCGCGGTGCGGTATACCCACAAAAAGCAGCTTTTTCGACAGCTGGAACTGGGCTTGGAAAGTAAAGTTCCATTTTCGCATACGCTTAATTACGTTTTGCGTTTCGCTGGCGGGTTTTGGGTGTTATGATGGCAAAATGCAGCAGCAGCTGCTACAAAAACAGCATTTATTATTATAATACACAGTGGAATGCGTATATTATATAAAGAATCAAGTAGTTTATTCTTAAATATAAATATAGCAATGAAGGAATGTTAATTTCGCGATGAATTATACTAATTTTACTTTTAATAAGTGAAAGTCTACTTTAAATTAATCTTGTGTAGTATATTTCCACTTCAAATATGACAACAGATTTATAAGATATATGACATTTCACAATCAAAAACTATACTGAAATGTGATCATTGTACAACAGAAACAGAAAAGCTATATATCCCGGTATAATTTAATAACTTATCTAAAAGTAGTCTTAGATGTCGTTTTTATGCTCAATTTATTTTTACTTTACTAATAAATATGAGCGAAATAATAAAAAAAGGTCGTTGAAAATAAAAGTTTTACATTTCTAACATTTATTAATGTGTGGGAAACTTTAAACTTCAAAAGCCATGGATTCTTTTCCAAATAGCAAAATTATGGTCTACACAAGGTTCGGCAACATATGACCCGCGGGTCAGTAAGTGACCCTGATTTCAAGTGACCCAATTTAATTACGAAAAAATATATATTGGAATAATGATAATACTAAAGAAATGAAAAGTTGAAATTTCACAGACCCACTCTTCATTTAATATTTATATTGACTGTACCATGATAAATATATTGATTCAAACTTAAAATTGTATAAATTCAAATGTAAGTCCTTACCACACTGCACCTAATTTTGGTGTGTAGGTTGTTGAGGAAATGTGAACACATTGAAATTGAAATAAGAAGAAATTGAAAGGAATTGAATTAAACTGAACTCAAATTTAACTCTGTCAAATTCTTATTCGACCTTTTCCGAACGTTGATTCCCCATTTGGAACCAAATTTTAACTAAATCTCACATGATAGCATGAATAACACAATAACAAAATTGCAAACGCCCTCAACCCTTCCATTTTGCGCGAACGCAAAACTATCCCGATTAAAATCAGAGTGCGATCGAAACAATCGAAAGATTAATCGCATCGCTGCGATGCAAAACAAAAACAAGCGTGGTCCGCAATTCTGCGCGAATGCGATTACCGTACCCCGCACACACGAGCATTTTTTCGTTCGCCTCTCCCGCGAGCATCATCCATACGCGATATGGCAGGGCGCATAGACGCAAATGAAGGTAATTGTCCCACAAAACAGACGCAATTCAATGTTCGTTATCTGTCATCGCTATTGTTTCATCGCTGCGACGCGACGCCCTCGCTGAATAGACCTGAGAGCGTTGATCATACGATCGCTGCGGTGTCAACTCGCCTGTATAAACTATAACTATAAATCGTACGCACGAGAATTGCACTTGGACATTGCTAGTAGCCACGGCACTATGCGAACTTTCATTACATCATGTCAATATCAGGAATCAACATCGGCCGATAGCGGCATCGGCATGGATTTGTGGTTGTTGTGCGGCGCCAAGCTTTGTTGCTTTTGATTAATTCGATTTTCGTACGCGTACGTTGGTTGACCACATTGTGATGTCGACAATTAATGTCGAAATTAATGACCGCACCATTAATTTGCAATTACAACGAATTTCTGAGATTATGGGAAAGTAACTTTTTTGTTTTCAAAGGTTTTACGTTAAACAGTAGATATTTTAAGAAGTTGTGTTATTCTAGGCCAGTGATAACGGATTGTTTTGAAGTCGTGTGCGAATTTTTAGTTATATCTGTTGGTGGGTCGGGTCAAATTTGCTTTCAATTGAAACTTGCTATTTTCTGTGCTCGAAATGGAAGGAGGGAAGTAAAGTATACCTTTATTGGCATTTCATATTCCGGGTTATTCGAAAATTCGTGGAAATGAGATGGCCGATTCTCTTGCTAAAAGGGCTTTGGATCTCTCTCTTGTTGTGTCAATATTTTATAAACCTTCTTTTTCGGATTTTAATAGTGTATTTAAAAAAATAACCTACATGTTGCTTGGCAAAATTGCTGGGATGTAGAGTTACCAGGGCGATGGTTGCATGATTTAGTCAAAAAAGTTTCTTTCTCTTCTCATTTTAATAGGGCTAAGGACATGAGTAGAGCCTTTTATTCTTTTAAATGCCGTATTTTTTCAGGATTTGCTGTTTCTCCTCTTTACTTTTTTCGAATTTGCAGGCGGGATTCAAATTTGTGTGACTGTGGGGAAATTGGTAGTTTAAATCATTATTAATTATTATTAATTACAATATATCCACATTAATAACACTATAAAAGTCATAACAAATTAGTAAAAACTATAAAATAGGAGTTACATATTAAAAGCTTAAAAAGGTAGATAATAAATAATAAAAAAACATCTCGACGACTAAGTTTAGTATACTACATTACCAACTACTGCATTCCATCTCTTCGCCTTCTCCTTTGGTTTTTCTCTTGTATTATTCTCCTCACCATAGCCACCCTCTCCCCTCCCATTCTCAGCCACCTTTTCATACTCCTTTCACCCTCACAATCAATACCTTGGGTCCATTCTTCCCTCAATCCCATACATTCACTCGCCATGTGCTCCCATATGTCAACCCCATTCTCACCCATCCTACATCTCATATACTCTATACCCATCCATACCTTCCGGCCCCGTTCCTCCGTTCCACATCTCGCCCTTGCCATCAACCTTTTCTCTTCTGAGCTCAACCTTTTACTATCCACTGGTATCCTTCCAGAGCTTGAATACGATGGTACTGCGGGTTGTATGTACTCTCCCTTATTTCGTTTTGACGAGTCTGGTTTTCAACTTCTTCACCCTTTCTCCTTACATGCTCTTCCAAGGCTTCTTCTTCCAGCAGCTGTCTCACAACTATTTCTGATAGCCCAACCCCCCGGCAAGCAAACTTCCTTTGGTCCTTCCACGCACTTCCCTTCTTTCTCACACACCATTCCCATACATACTTCACCATACGCGCATCTTCCATCCGATTCAAGGTTTCCTCATACCTTGCCACCAAACTCACTGAAGTAAAGTATATAGGGAAATGGTGCAGCACGACGGGTACGAACGGGTACGAAAGGTATGCCAGTGGAAGAAATGTGTAGGAGCATAAAATGGAATGTAGAGGAGCAGGAGAGGCAGGAAAAGATTTGGGACAGCACATATAATCCTGGCTATAAGGAGTGGCAGGTAGTTGGGAAGGTTTCGCAATATGTTACGAGAACAGATTTGAGGGATGAAGAAAAACGGTTAATAGCAACGGAAAGATGCGGATCCGAGGAAAGAGGGAGAGGGGGGATGAATGTGTGAAGTGGCCCGCCCGACTCGAACCCCCTCCGCTGGCGTTAATATATACAAAAACACAATAAAATCACATGTGGCCAGGTCTGCGGACCGAATACATTAAATAAAATAAAAAAAATGTACTTGAGGAGTATATGATTTTTAACGAGTAAAATACATAATTTCGGCTCCTGAACTTAAAAACTTTAAACAAGAATAACATATTTTAAAACATTTGGCATTGTGATATCAGCGTTTATCAATAGGTGTGAGTTTAATTAACTAAATAAGAATAATTGCCAAATTCTGTAAGAATTGAAAGAATTATTATGATTTAGTATGATTGGACATGAGTAGACAGTTATCATATTTAACATTTTCTATAGAGGAAAGTCTTCCTGATAATGAAAGCAATTTTGATTTAGAACCGCATCGATTTATTGAATCTTCGATCTGGCCAACATAAACGAGCACACGCAGGAAAATTACAGCATCGAAGCATCTATTTTCTAGCAGGGATCAAGTAGATAAATACTGGAAGCAGTGCACGATGGAAGCTGGCCGGTCGGCCGGTGGAGTGAACCAGTGCGCTGATCTCTCGGCCGAGCAGAAGCCCACCACACTTGCTGGCAGCGCACCGCACCGCGTCTCGCGAGAGCGCGCATTGAATGAACCGAATTGGGCGGCTTGGTGGAGGATGGGCGATCAGGCAAATGCAGCCGGCGGCGGGGGCCTTGGCGGCGAACGCGATGACCGCATGACACTCGGTAGTTGCGCTACATATTGATATAATCCAGTTTATCTAACATGCACATCGGCGCGGCGGTTTGGCGGTAGGGGGTTGAGCGTGCGTGGGCGGCGTGGCGGTGGAGGCGGCGGGCCGTTGTCGGTGCATTGCTGTTGCTGGCTGCTGCTGCTGCTGCTGCTGCTCTTGCATCGTCGCTGCATTGTTTCGGCGGGCGTGCATTGTTAGGTGTGCGCGTTGCGTGCGCGGTCAGCCCGTCGCCCGTGTGCACAACAATGAGTCCTATTAACATCAAACTCGATAATCTGTTAAAATACTACTCCGGTATGCTGATACCCGGGCGCTGGGAATTAGATTTCGCGTTCGGTGACTTAATAAATATAAACCCTCACGGCAGGCGCATCATGCTCTGGCCACCAGCTCGGCAGCCAGCAGCCAGCAGCAAGCAGCAGGCGGGCAGGGAGGGTCGGACGGACAGAATTGCGATGGCAGGCAGATATTTGCATCATCTCTATAGACGCGTCAAAGTGTTTGCGGATTGCATGTTACTTTCTATATATACTGATTGTTTACTAATAATATTTTATCATTTTGAAAATTGCAAATTCAACTAGATTTTATATCTTCATATATTATTAATAGATTATGTCTCAAATTTCATATTTACGCCGATTAAAATCTCATTAAAATTTGCTTAATGCTGAAATCTTATTGATTTTTTCTCACTTTTTGTAAACACTGTCTTTTTGCACCTAATCACACATCGATCTATCATATTAGATTTTAAAAACATAGAAATACCTAACAATCACAGTATGTTATGTCTAATGGGCTAAAATGGTTTGCCTTCTCTCTACCTCTTTTAGGAAGTTCTACCCTTAACATACTAGAGGGCGTTGATGTATACTCGATTATACCCGAAAATTTCCGATTTTCAAATATGTTTCAGCAAGTTTGTTGTCATTTTCTAACCTAAAAATTTTAGAAGCGTCAATAATAGTGATTTTTGTTTTCATGTTTGTGATTTTCAGTCTTTCACTCTACGTTTTTTTTTCGCGCCCTGTTGTACTCTGACGGTATTCAGGTCTGAAATGGGTCGGTATTGTTGTGTTCCCAGGTGCGGAAAATCGGTTTCTGATAACGTAAGGTTTTATCGGACTATTCAAAAGCTGACGAATGAGCATGTCTTCCGCAGGAAAATAAAAAAGATGAAGGTGAAGATGGCATCTCAGGTTTTTTCGGGGACAGTCGCTGGTACACATAGGGTATTGAACAAATCAAGTAAGTTTCTTTTTAACATGCATAACATTAAATTAAAATAATGTTTCTTATTTTTAAAATATTGTGTTACAGATTCTTGCAACTTTAAGTATGCACAGGGCACCTGCCATTTCGTGAAATTCATGGATGGATTGTTTCATTCTTTTAACTGAATTGATCTGTCGAATGTTATTAAACCCACTACCACCACTCGTGTGCATCGAGCATCGATACATTAATTTGAAGAGTTTTATCACTATGGGAGATAAAAGTTAAATAAATTTTCTCAAAAACAAAGACTTATGTAAACATTTCTACGATGCCATCAAACCCCTAACGTCTTGCCCTAATATTGCATACACAAAAACAGACATCCAGTGAAAACAAAACTTACGTAAAAACAACCACTACCTTTAGCTCAGCTGTAAAAACTCTAAACACACGAATATGATAAACATTGAACCAAAATTTACACGATAATTAAAATTTCAAATCATTTGTATCACAAATATTACAATAATATAAAAAATAATTACGCACACAATAAAAACAAGTACGCTACATACATTATTAATATACTTTTTGTTAATAATTGGTTTCAATATTGAAGAAATTGAATAACTATTCCTTAAATTAGACGTGTTTAAGTAAAACTCATGTTTTACTTTACCGAAATTATTTTCGGCTTTACGATATATTACTAGACCAAACTGTACATATCTAAATATCGATGCTAGTCTACCTAAAACCACTGATTGAAGTGCTAATGCTAATGCGAGTGCGAGAATCATGATTTTAGGCGGCACGGCGGCGGTGCTCGCGCGCTCTGCGTTCGGCATATTATTATTTACGCATGTAGGCATATTGTAGTAACAAGCGCCGCGGTTAGTGAATATTAATGCGCCTACGACGGGGCTTGGTGGTGGTTGTGGCAGCGGTGGCGGCAGCGGTGCACGTTTCCGTGATAGGTTTTCCATGCGAGGGCAGCAGTAAGGCGAAAACAATGGCCACCGTCCATCGTCCGAGAGACGCACTATCATAAAGCGCTGCATTGTGGCCAAGTCTTGTTGATTTTACCTCATTCCTATATTTATGGTTATGT
>WSZQ02000001.1:2294746-2308901 GCA_019419845.2 Weissflogia rhopalogaster | reverse complement strand
AAGAGAGAGTTATCAGTTTTTTTCTTTCACAATGTTATGTGGAAGATACAGGGGACTATGAAAATTTTAAGCTAGAGATAGTTGTAAATTTAATTGTATTATAACAAATTCGATGGCTTTAACATTTTCAGACTCGTTTTATTCTCGTAAAGAAAGTTATCGGATTTTTTTACAATGTTGAGTGGAAAATACAGGGGAATATGTAAATTTTAAGCTAGAGTCTCTTGTAAATTTAATTGTATTATAACTAATTCGATGGTTTTAACATTTTCAAACTCGTTTTATTGTAGTAAAGAAAGTTAACGGCTTTTTTACAATGTTATGTTGCAATTACAGGGAGTATGTAAATTTTAAGCTATTTTTACCTAAAAAATCTTAATATATAAGCAACCTCCTAAAAATTGTAATTCACCAATACCTGATGATGGCGTGAGCCGAAATGTGCATTGTACAATACAATAAAAGTCTGTAAAACATCAAAACATTCGTGTAGTGAATTTATCCTCAACAATTTCTTAAAAATGTTTTACCAACCCTGCCAGAAGATTCCATCAACTATATTTTCAGACTCGTTTTCTTCTCGTAAAGAAAGTTATCAGTCTTTTTCACAATGTTTTGTGAAAACTACAGGGGAATATGTAAATTTTAAGCTAGAGTTTGTTGTGTTAGACCTAGTTTTACATAATTTTTTAGTGAATTTCAGTGTTTAGAGGAAAACAAAACCAAAGTTAATTGAATTAAACGGGCTAAAGTTGCCTAATCAAGTTTTCACGAGCGACTGCATTGATTTAGGGGCAAAATAAGTGCTGCAGCTATCGACGATCAGCTCAAATTTCGTGCATTTATTGCGCAAATGTTTGCGCGAAAGAGTTCGCGCCACTTGCAATTTAATTACGCCGCACAAACATCGAGTGTCGACACTATTGACTGGTTGGTTCGTTGGTTGGTTGGCTGGTCAAACGTCCCAGAGGTATGTCTCTCTATAACCAAACGTCGAACAGGTTATGATCGCGTGGTCGAAATGGAATTATTAATTAAATACCACAAAAGGTAATTTTCTGTGTGCGTCACACACGTGTATAATCAATGCGGTCATATGCGTCGGCATCTATAAACAAGCGAGCGCGGGCGTAATTTAGCGAGTGAATTAGGCCCAATGCTGCATCGATGTCCACTCTCAAAGGAGGCACAGCAAGCATGCGATCCCACACACAACAAAACCAGCCACAGCGCATGCAAATAACGCGAGGTACACCGCGCACAAACTGTGTTGGCCACATTGTGAGAACGACCTGATATGACCGGTGGGAAGGGTTGCGAATTGTATATCGATACACTTAACATGAATGCAATGCCATTTGCATCCGGGGCGAGTGCTGCGAACCTGCGGACCACAGAGGTGGAGTATTTGCTCCAGCATGAACAATGTACACGCTACGATTGCAATATACGTACGTACTTAACGACGTAACATGTTCATGACCTGCATGCCTGCACATGTCCTGCAATTAACTGCATCATGTGAAGGGACCACAGGACGCCCCAAAAACCCACAACGCCGACCAATTCAATTGATTAACGTCTATGAGTTATGAAGTGCTTTGTAAATATTGCATCGAAAACCAATTGGTAAAGAGTGACCAGTTTTGTATTCGTTTCCGGTAACAAAGTCAAATTCGTGTTTAAATCCTTTCTATATGTCTATATTTGCCGAAGAAGCTTCCAGTGAGGAGGTAGCTAGGGATTCTCTGTGGTGGCTGACCGCTAAACCCGACTGCGTGTCCGGTCATATCATAACGGCCTTAAATGACGCGACGCCGATTAGCCGCGGCTTCGCGTGGTGGTCACACCGGGACTGCGGTGGCACCCCGGTGTCGGCCATATCGCACTCTGCCACACACCGCAAATTACACCAATACTCACATAGGCTACATAGTCCACACGTCCCACACATCCCACACGGACGACTTATGCGCAGTTATAGAAAGTGCACCAATTTGACCACCGCAAAATTAATTAATAATACTTGCTCTTTCTCATTCCATTCTAGACCGCTGTGAAGTTAGTAAAAAAGCCCAGAAAAGAATTTTGTTAAAGATTTCCATAAAAAAAAATTGAGCGTACCTCTTCTTTTTCTTTACTCATGTTGTTTATATGACCCAAATGAGTACAAATTTTGACAGAGCTATTTTTTTTTACTCGTTGCAAGTGCCCTAAACGGAAGATTGAAGTTTAAATTTTCAATTGATCCGTTCATAAGAGGACATATTCACTCGATTTTCCCCGAAACTAGACGAGGGCGCTTCAAGGTGTTCAAACAAAAGTTGTTACAAATTCCATTCTAGACAAACCAACCTATTATTGCGCTATTTATTTCTACACTGAGCTCTAAAACAGTGCTCCCAAAACATTTCTGGCCTAGTAGTCATTTTATTGCAGTGAAGAAAGTTATCAGTTTTTTTACAGTGTTATTCCCACCTAAAACAGCGTTTACTAAAGTTTTAACTATATCCTTGACCAGGGTTACTAAGCATAAACCTAGAACCTAACCTAACCTAACCTAACCTACTCATAGGTCCTCCTCGATCAGAAGATCCCTTCTGAGCCGCTTAGTGGAATTTTCTTTTGGAAAGCACTGGTGTAAAACATCTGGCATGAATTGTTGAAATATTTATACAATTTTGCATCAGTCTTAATGACTTTCATTGTAATCTGCAACAGTTTGAAGCTTCGTGAAGAATATAAGAGACTTTAAGAGGTATGCTGATTGAACATCAGACTTGGGACGTGCGTTACCACCCTCTACTCTCTTCGATTTCCATTATCTAGGCACCGTGGCGTTTGGCATAATGTGAATGGGTAAATCGGCGCTCTGTAATTATAACCTCACTCAAGCGGTCGCTGCTCATCAAAAACGCTGCGCCACAGAAGCAGATATGAAAAATCGAAATAAAAGCGCACCGCGCACAGCTTTAGAAGCGTGTGTCTCTTCTCCTCCGGAACGTTTGCACGTTCGCAGTTCATTCGTAAAACCCGCCCGGATTCAAATTAATACTCTTAATACTTATTAATGCGTTCTCGCTCTTTCGTCGGCCTGGCAAGACGGATGCGTTTCAGTCCCCTGCATCAACGCAGCACACGTCACTTACACGCTGAAAATTTAATTGCATCAGAAAACGCTGCGTCTTTTTTCCTCGCGCTTTTGCAATACGACGACGGACGCATAAATGCGTTTTTTCAACGCTTTTCAATGCTGCGCAACAAGGTTCAGGTTGCTAAGCAGAAAATGCGTCGCTTATGTGTATATGTATATGTAGGCGTGTATGTGTGAGTTCGTAGGTGTGGTCGTATGTATGTGTGCGTGTGACGGGAAAGTTTTGTTTGGTAAAATTACGAACGCAAGAGCCATAATACGCGTTATAATACATGTTACACCGAACGGTACGGTACGTTTGTTGTGCGTTCGAATTTATTGAGAAAAAAAAAAGTGGGCGCGTGTGGAAATGTTTTCGCGTTCGAGTGATATACGCTCCGGGGGATGAAAACCAATGACCAAACGCATTACGTACACGCCTAGGTACACCTAACGGATGACGGTGTGTGCGACAAACATGGACGGGGGCTGTTTTTATCTCACACTTCGGAGTCGAGAACGCGTTAAACGCGATTAGGCCAAACCGCCGCAGATGCGCATCCGCGCAAAAGAGAGCCACGCAGTGTTTCTAGCACTAGAAAGGCCACTCACGCACACATATGCATCGATCTGTACGTACACATAGCGACACATATTTGTGCACACTGACATAGGATACGCAGCGATAGATAACAATCGCTTTGCCATCGCACTTCATCTGCGATGAGGTAACAGGCCAGTGGGCAATTCCCGCTCGGACCTGCCGGCAACCTGACAGAGCGAATACATTCGCACATTTTTCCGCTCCCATTTCGCAGCCATCCGAAAAAAAAAATTCTAAAAATGTCACACGTTCAATGCGGATAATTTCCTTTGAGGTTTAATCGGTATCTTCATAGACTAGAAGAATAGGCTCACTTCTACGAGGTATTATTGACGGTAAAGGGATAGTTGTAGTAACAAGTTCGAACTAAATCTGATATTACATGGTCTTTGTAGATTTTATTTAGTATCTGTGTGACCTACAATAGATCTATTCATACTTGTTGTTGCGGCGCATAAAATAAGTAAAATAAATTCGGCACCAATTTAAAGGTACCGAATTTATTTATTTTATAGATCTTTCACTGACCGTGTGACCTTCAATGGATGAGAGATACTAAGCAAGTAACTAGTCTTTCTAGAACCAAACAAATTTACATGGTCCTTCGAAGTATTTCTAGTTGACATCTGTGCAAATGACCAAAATATGATTGAGCTTTAATCAGTATTCTCATAGTTTTGGTCTCACACCTATTAGAGGCAACAAAGAAAGATACTAATAAATTCTCCTAAAACCCAACATTTCATGGTCCTCTGGAGCTATTTACAGTAAACATCTGCGTGAATAGTCCAAAATCAATTATGAAGCAATACATTACTTACAATGGACCTACTCAAACTAGCTTCAGCAGTGTGGAAGGATCTAGTCTTTTGTAAAACCAACTTTACATGGTCCTTCGAAGTATTTCTAGTTGACATCTGTGCAAATGATCCAAAATGATTGAGCTTTAATCAGTATTCAAGAACTATCTTGTCTCACACCTATTAGAGGTAACAAAGAAAGATACTAATAAATTCTCCTAAAACCTAACATTTCATGGTCCTCTGGAGTTATTTACAGTAAACATCTGTGTGAATGATCCCAAAATGATTATGCAACAATACATGGAACGGTGTGGTGTAAATACACGCCGACTGGTTTTGAATAGCACTGTTAGGACTCAATGGCCCCCTACCGGAGGGGGCACAAAACCTCGCATTAAGCGAGATGCGATCCGGTAGCGGTGTTGACAGCGGGACGCCTCGGCGCGCATTCGTATCACCTCACTTTCGATGTCGACACACTTTTTCTGCGTCCATTCTTCGCCTTTTTGCAGCTTGTTAGCACGGCAGACGCGTCGGACGGTATCTTTTACGCGGCGCGCCGTCGCATTGTACGCGATCATTGCCATTGTCGTGCGATATTTTCACGCCGGATTAGCGCTGCCCCGTTGCGTCCGCCCCATCCCGAATGCGGTGCGAAATGCACTCCAAACACGATTTAAATAAAGCCAAGCAGCGTAAAATCGCGTCGTGGTGTTTAATCCGCCCGCCTAATGGTTTTACTGATGGCGTTCTTGCTACCCATTGCAGACGAACAAAAACCAATGCACGCCGCTTTTTGTTCACATAGAGGTTTCCAGGCGCATAGAGGTGAAACCGTGGGCGTGAAAAACGTGTCACAACGTTTTGAATCCTTGTGCAAATATGCGCAGAATAGAGATTTTTGTCATCGGTTTGTCGTACGTTTCCACTGCGACGCCCTCATTCATTCTTCTTCCTTCACACCGATTCGAGATTGCTTTGACTCAACGCGCGAAAACAGATCCTAGTTATAGATAACCCAGGCAGGTTCTCTATAGGACCGGAGATTACTAAGGGCGATATTTCGCACCTTAACACTATACATTTAGAGAAATAGTGCAAACTAACGACATCTGGTAGCCGGTAGCTAACCAAATCTCAACCTAAAATATTCCTCACTGAAATATTTAATTTATTTAATATTTAAAGTCGGTTAGAAAGAAAAGAACCGCAGTTTATTGAAGGTTATTAAGCGCATGTCTACCTGGCTCTCAGAACAAGCAAATAAATGAACTGTGTGTACAGGCGCATCGGAGAGCCGGAGCGACGAAACAAAAGGAAAACAATTAAAAAGTGTAAATTACAAACGCACCACAACACAGCGCCGCATCTTGTTGCGCCGATGAAAAATTGCGTTCGGAGGGCGAGCGCCAAACCCGCATCGGAGACGATGAAAAATCACGCACGTGAAATGTGAAATATTGTTCTCGGAGAATTCGTTTTCGTGCCGTTTCTTTGCGCCCTTTGTTCGCGAGCGCATTTTTCTCGCATTCGGTTTTTGGCAATTATAGTTCACAGTTTTCAAAACTTCAATCCAGAAACAAATATTGCTCGCAAAGACTGAACAGAGCAGGTAGTAAAAACATCTTTTGACCCATGCGGTGATATTAATTTCCTTCTTTTTCCAAATACTCAAAAAGAAAAAATTAATAAATATGTTGAGCAGTTAATTTTGGCGCCAAGACCGTTATCCCATTAATCTTTGTGTAAATTTAAGTTGCCTTTAAACATCGCCTTTAAACAAGTTAAAACGATCTGAAAAGATGAGCAAATAAAAGAAAGGTAATGTGTCTCTGTTTTTTTTTTCTATTTGTGAAAAGGAAGAGGAAACAGATTTATTGTAGATTCTATAATATCTAGGTATCCTAAAAGGAAGTAAAGCCAAATAGTCCATGGTCCTTCGAAGTTGACATATATCAACGAAGTTGACATATGCGCGCTCGTATATACACTCATATAAAAGAATCGTGTACAATCAACATATTAATAAGCTATATACCATTTAAAAGACAATAAAATATGGAATATGCTGATCTATGACTCGCTGAATACATTTTATTTCTTCATATCTCAAACATAGGATAAATTCTACACTTGATAACTCTATATAAAAACATAACATTTTCTTCTTTCCAAAACCAAAAAAAGTTAATAAATATGTTGAACATATTTTTGGCGTCAGGACCGTTATTCCACTAATCTTTGAGTAAATTTAAGTCGTCTTTAAAAATTTAAGTTAAAAAAATCTGAGAAGATAAGCAAATAAAAGAAATTCTTGTGGAATGTACAAATACACTTTGTTTGCCTCTGGTTTGTCTTCTATTCGTGAAAAGGAAGAGGAAACAGATTTATTATTCGGTGGTTTGCGTATCACACAAAACGTGCGTGTGTTTCATTCATAATAAAAGCTTTTGCGGCGGTGGTCCAACGTTTTAATCATCATACACGCCATGAAACGTATATATAAGCTTGTATGTTTAAGTGTTTGTTGTTTTCCTAATGTTTTTGCTACTGCTACTGTTCTCATCCGCCTCGCAGGCCACAGCCATGGGGTTGTTTGTCAGGAAAACATAAATATACATAGATTTTATATTTACTCAAAGTATTACCACGTTGCACAGCCAGCAGGCAGGCTAGGAGCAAAGCAGCAGGCCTCTAGAAAACAGAGACAATTTCCCTTCACGAGATTCCTCCACTTTTGTGTCGCTCATCACCTCTTCACCAAGTTTTCGACTGGAATAATAAACAATTATATCTCGTATTAATATTGTATATATTCTGAATGTTAATTGTAAGCAGGAAGCGGCTTAAAAACCGAACACTGTCGCATGTGGGCGTGTGTATCATCGTATTTGTACGAATATGTAGAGCATCCCAAGTTTCATCATCGTATACTTCAGATGTCGGCTTTCTCACGCTGTATAATCTCGCGATGTTTGCGCGCAGATTATGTCACTCGGGCGGTTTCAATATATTCAATGTAGGCGCGTAATTTTAATCATCGTGGAATTATCTACGCAAATAATGAATTATCCATTCAATAGGAATGTTTAGTTGTGTTGATTCTCAGTTCAACGCACATTCAATTTCGGGCGCTTGATGAAGACTTATCAAGAGGTTTAATTATCCTTCTTTGTGTCAGGTTCTAATGAGTGGCTTGATGAAGATTTCTGCGTCTGTCGCCACAAAACATATAGCTTGTAATTAACAAGTAATTATTTAGTTTACGATAGTGTAATTATTGATAAACTTGAAATGACATTGAGGGAAATGGTCTTGTACTAAACTTACAGAAAATTACAGATTTTAGGGAGGAATAAAAATGGAATTTCGTACATTCTCGATGAAAAATCCATTAGGAATTTTTTAATCAAGCTTAATAATTTTTAAGAGGCGTACTATGTGTTCCTGCAACGAGGAGTGGGCGTGGGTAGAAATATCTGACTTTCGACTGTATTCGACTGTATATTTGCAATCAATCCCACGTTCAATCGACGCCGAACGCCGAGGGGTGGCTTTTAAATATTTCAATCCGTCTCTTTCAGCGCTGGAAGCGATATCGTCCTTCCTCTGTGCAGAGTTTAATAGAAATCGGAATGTTTCCGGGCTTGGAAGGCGAATTTACCGAGGGCTGAAGGCGGGTGGAGTGCAAATTCTTTTCAAATTAGCCCGGGGGAGAGTTAATGAAACAAGAAATGTTTCTTTTTGTGCTAATTTAAAAATAAAAAGGCAAAGAAACGCCGGCGTTTGCCAAACCAAAGTTCCGGTATGGAACCGAGAGGTTATGAAAAGGGAGGCGGAACATTTTCCGGGATTTTACACCCTCGGACGGCGACTCGGACTTAATTAATTCGTCACCGGGGAATTTTTACACAACAATTTTTCTCTCGCCCTTTCCTTCTTCTTCTCCATCCCCTTCTTTTCCCGCCCAGCAGTAGGAAAGCCAAATTTCCCAATTCTAGAAAGAAAAAAAAACTCGTAGCGGACATTCCTCGAATACTTCCTTCTGTTTTCCTCCGATTTCCACCGTTTTTTGCGCTTCGTTTTTAAAGACATGACCACGGCATGAAATAAAGCTATGAATACTTTTTCGGGGGCGTTAAAATATTAATAAAATTTGGCGTAAAATGCAAATGTGCATAAATATGAAACATGAAACTCCCCGTCCGTTAATCCCCCGGCTGGTTGATTTATAAACCTTATTGCGCGGCGTGTGTCTGTCTGTTGTGATATTTTTAGCCCTTTTTGCACGCCACCAACTGATGAATATGTAATGGCATTAATTAAACACTAACCCTGTGCCACCTGCGCACCCTACGCCTCTTACGCCAGTGTATTTCGCGACGCGAAAGACGTAATTACACAAATTTTATAATTTTCTTTCTTCGCATCTCGCATCCCACAGACTCACCCCTTTTTCCCTCAAACCCCCACGCCCCATACACCGCAGGAAAACTGTAATATCAAACCGAATAAAAGGGGTTGGTTACCGCGACTAATTAAAAGTAAAAATGGAATTTTTGTTTGCCCTCGAATTGTCTAATTAAAAACTTTTATATCTTTCCTTATACGCACCTAAAACTCTCCTGAAAAAAAGGATAAAATGCACTTTTTATATTTTATTCATAGTGTCTGAATTATGCAGTAATGAAAATATCATCCTGTGCAAATATCCTGTGCGAATATCATCCAGGAAAATAGCAAATAAAAGATGGAATAATTTAAATTAAAACTTGTTCCATTCAAGGGGAAGGAAAAAGCTATGCGTCCCTGAAATTAAGTAATAAGTACAGCTCTAGAGCCTAAAGTTTACAAAATTAAAAGCGTCTAATGTACTTTATTACCTTTGCCGGCTGTCTGCACTCAGATATTAGTACGCTAAGAGGGTTTCTCCGGTTGTGGGTAGTCGGTAGCATGTCGCATTTATATTGCGGCTTGCGGCAGACTCAATCAGAAATCATAATTCATTTATGGCGCCCTTAATGAACACGCCAGCCATCCGCCAGCGGGGCTACACGAGAGGGATGAAAGATTATTTCCAATGGATTTCTACCCATATGCTCCGGGAAATTAATATTGAATTACGTACGTGATTTCTACGTGGAAGAAGCGAAACGCTGGTCATTTGTTTAAGACACCCCCATCATAGCAACATGCACGGCGAAATGCAAATGCATATATTATATTACAATCCTGTTTGATGGAACAGATGCGTAGATATACTCAGTACGAGTATGCCTGGGTTGTAGTGATCTCTTCATTTTTTTCCTGGTGTACACGTGCGGTGGAAGAGGGATAGACGAGTGGGGCACAAGTAGAGTCGTCGTATGAGGACATGCTTAAAACAATAGCGGAGACATAGGCGTGCAATGTGCGATCGAGTGTGTCGCATCTCGTCATCGTCATCGTCATCGAGATCGAGATGAAGGCACCCCTATCATTTCGCATTCTCGCACGAAATATCCAGAGATCCTCTTCACTACCAGTAGTCATTCGATAGATAGAGGCCGGGATTTGATCCTACAATGTACGCACTTCCAACGAAATCTAACCCAACCTAAACAATGGTACTAGACAATTTCTCTTGGATTTTTGAATGAAAAAAATGCTTGAAAGTGCTTGAAGGCTTTTTAAATCTTCGTGATGCCTGTATCATGTTAATTTATTAATGAAAATGGAGAAATTTAAGACATATTGAAAATTTACATTTATTTTTAGACGATTCAAATTTTACATAAAAAAGAATTGAAGCATAAATTTACGGTACATTATACCAAGCTCCGATACACTATCCTACCGTACCCTATGCAATACACTACACTGCACTACACTACTCTGCACTATTCTACACTACTCTACACTACTCTACACTACTCTACACTACTTTATACTACTCTACACTACTCTGCACTACTCTACACTACTTTGCACTACTCTACACTACGCTCCGCTACCCTGTGTTACACTAATTCTAAGCTACGCTACACTATACTATCCTATACTATGCTACTCTTCTTTACACTACGCCATGCTACTCTACTTTACACTACACGACGCAACATCACTCTTTTCTGCACTACATTACACTCTGCTTCGCTTAGCTTCACTAGACGCTACTACACTACCCTACTCTGCACTACACTACACAACACTGTACTATGCTCTACCCTACTCTACACTATTCGACGCTCCGCTTTACCATGCTCCGCTACACTACACAACCCTACTCTACACTATGCAATAAACTACACTACTCCTTACACTACACGACATTCCATTACACTACTCAACACTACATAACACCACGCAATATTTATTATAATTTTGCAGATTTTTAAAACATTTTCCATTCTTTATCTGAGTTACCTTGTGAAACTAAAAAGTCTTAAAAATATAGTACATTCTCAGATAGCGTTAATTATCCCATCAAAACGCACATAATTATTATAAGAAAAAATCCTAAAAATGTCCATAAATTCCTAAGAGATTCCGAAGAAAACTTGTAAAACAACGGTGTTTGCTTTATAAATCACATCTGTTCCTTCTACAACTTGCTACTGTATTTATTAACAAGAAAAAAAAACAAGAAATTATGAACAGATTCTGTTCAGACTCCAAACACTGCGCAGAAGACTTTAGTAGAGAGAAAAAACTGTAGCGCTGGTGTATGTCGCATCAACGTAATGCGAAGCACAATGATATCGCGCCGATCTATTTTCTTAATAGTTTATGTTTATGGTGAACTTCCGCATGTGACAAGAGAGTAGCACACAGTAAACACACATACACGCCAAGAAGACGGCAAAGAGGAAGAGGCGTCTTGCAGACGTGTGCAGGCGTCTGTCTCTAGAGACAGAGAGACTCTGGAACACACTCGGAACAGCGACCCAAGAGAAATGTTCAGATAACAAGTTTATTGTCTCTCTTTTGATACACTTCCATAATGTAATCCGCCGCCGTCGGGTGCCGGAGTTCATTCTTGGGAGTGTTTAGCTTCCTTGCGATGACATTTCCACTGCATTGCCAGTGCAGTTAGTTGCCGGTTGTAGAATACGCTTGTAGACATTAGACAGCGGGAATCCATTCATGCTCAGTCACATTACCGGGCGAATGTCTTCGGCTCGCATGTTAAAAGGTCATAATTTACGTTGTATGACTTAATTAATTTGGAAAATGTCTTTAACAAGTATTTACGCAAGTAACTATGCGATATTTCAAAGTGTGAAATCAAGTATGGATAGAAATTTTAAGATTTTCTGTTTTGTTGCATTTTGTTCATTTTTTTTTCCTGCCTATAAAGTTTTTTCTGGAGTTGTTTAATAATTTGTGGTTTGTTCTGTTTCACATGAATTATAGGGAAATAATGAGATTTAATTAACGTCGTCTTAAAGTGAATTTATTGCTTGTAATTTCCTTCTGTAGCTTAGAAATATATTGTCTCTGGTACACTTTCATTTCATGGGGAGATATTAATGATAAAACAAATGAGTGTGACTCTTACTATTAGCCCAAAGTCTGTTTTGATTGTATTTTGTCATTTTTTTCTCTTATACTTTCAATACGTAGGACTGTGGAGTTTTGTATTACGTAGTCATGGATATTGGGATAAGGATGTCATTTATTTCGAAGTATTTTATCTATCGATATCCTTGAAAATAAATGAGAGACGTTAAATCATTATAACGTTTCTCTGCCTGTTATTTCCAAGGTCTTTAATTACTTCCAGAGAAAGAATAAATTGGTGACCTCGATGGTATCTACGAAAAGTCACAATACCCACATTCAATAATGTAGTCTAGTTTGTCCTAAACACCTTTCAGACGATGATCCCCTTGTCATTACTAGGTACTAATACATTTTCCATACCTATAAATTGGTTACCCCGATGTTTATTATGGAAAAGCACTTGAGCTAAGTCTCTAAAATGTATATTATCCAGTTTTTATAAACCGCACAGGCAATCATCCAGTTTTGGACCCACTAAAATTGGTGTCGGGGTTACTAATTTTATCCGTAAAGTCAAAAACATAAAATTTGTTACCCCGACTTATTGAAGGATCAATTATATCGATGGATAATATCCATCGCTGTAAGGCTCCTGGTGGTATAAATGCATATGGCGAACACGAGTCTCACTCGTGTAAATTACCTTGAAGCGTTAAATTGGGCAACTCCACATGCCTCTTCCTAGTGCTTATTAAACCTCGTACAAACTTTCAGCCACGAGTGGGACTCGTGCTTTATAGACCAAAGACTGTTTTAATTGTATTTTGTCATTTTTTCCTCATACTTGTAATTGTGTTGCCTTCCCTCTGTCTTCTATTCTTCTCTTTTTCTATTGACTAAAAATGAACAAAAGCAATTAACTCGGTCCTTATATTTTTAGGGCTCGCATTCTCACAATCGATCAGTAAGTACCTTCCAAACTAATCGTAATTTGTAATTTTCACTGTTCCAAAGTCTCAAAGTTTTCTCCACGCTGGTTGCCACTAACTCAAACCCATCCCTCGCTGCAAACATCAGAGAGAATCTTTTCGAAGGGCGAAAATTACAAAAACAATCTTCGCTCGCGCTTCTTTGCAGTGTGTGTGTGTGTGTTAATGAACAGCATTTCAGCGTTTGATATGTAATTAGTAATCTCTCTTGTAATTGAAAATTCCGATCTTGCATTGTGGCCGTGATCGAAGACGGTCGTAGGGCGAAGACGGTAAGAGAAAGCAAGGAAATGGATAATTATTAATCGCGTAGTGGCAAAGAGACTTTGCGTAACAAATCACAAATCGATAGCAGCGAAACCACCCTCGCCCAAAAATTGCCTCATTCCGATTTTGCACCCTTCTTTGGTTGGCGTTGCGCAATCTGCCAATCTGCCTGGATGCCAGTGTTTTAATGTTTTCAAATCCAAATTCACAATCGAAAAAGCGAAAAGGGAAAAGTGCGGTCTGCATTTGACTGTGTGTCAGTTTCGGTCTCGGTTTCAATTAACCGAAAATCTCAAGATTTTAGCATCTTGAAATTTTCGCCGATTTAATGCTGCGCCTTAATACGTTGATTATTAATGCAATCAAAGTCTGCTTAATGTCTTCATATCTATAAGGTTTTCGAGGCACAGTGACACCGCTAATTTAATACATAAGTTTGATATTCCTATTTTCCAAGAGTCGAAAAGGGTTTTAAGGGCATCAGATGCAAGATGGGAGGAAAGTTACTAATTTAATTATGCGTGTACTCGATGTTTCGTTAATATTTACGCGTACATTCAAAGTTAATCGTGAAATTTCGGATGAAACATGACGCAAACATTCTTAAACGAAATGGAATTACTCCTGATATTAAAAAAAATTATAATGAATTTGGGAATCATGTTTTGAAACTTTTAGTGTTCGAAATATTTGACCTCGTTTACCTGGCCAACAAGATCGAATTTGATGTATAAATAATTTTAATCCATAGCTGACCTATTAAAGAATATTTCTTCAAAAATTTACGTCGATAGCTGCAGTATTTTTGAAGTTATAGCTCAAAAAGCTAAAAAAATATCTAATTGTAAGTATTCAAATTTAAACACATTTTTTT
>WSZQ02000001.1:2274667-2289113 GCA_019419845.2 Weissflogia rhopalogaster | reverse complement strand
TTGGGACAATTTTTAAATGACTTAAAGAAGAAGAGTTGTTTAATCTTATGACGTTTAACCCAAATTGATATCATAATAATATCCCATGTTTTTCTGCTATCGAAAATGATAAAAAGTTTGTGATTTTTTCATATTCCAACAAGTAAATTACGTTCCACAAATCTGAAAATTTCGTATATTTATAAATGCCAGAATATTCTTATATTCAAACGGCTTATAGAAGAAGAGTTGCTTAATCTTATGACGTTTAACCCAATTTGATATCATAATTACATCCCATGTTAATCTGCTATGGAAAATGATAAAAAGTTGGAGATTCTCCCATATACCACCAGAAAATTACGTTCTACAAATTTGAAAATTTCGTACATTTCTAAATACCCGAATATTCTTATATTCAAAGGACTTATAGAAGAAGAGCTGCTTAATCTTATGACGTGAATGCCAAATTGATATCCCAATTACATCCAGTTCAAATCGAAGAAAATTTATCTACTTGCCTTTTTGAAATGATTTTCTTTGAATCAATGCACAAGGAAATTAAGGTGACTTTATAATATTTCCTTTTCTTTTAGTATTGAGTATGTTTAAAGGTAAAATCAGGCAAAATCGAGTAATATTTCAAGAGGAACATTATGTTAGGACAATTTTCGCGACGATTTAAAGGTCATGACCAAGTAGTTGTTGAAGTTTGAAGCGATAAGAGATAGAATAAACACCACTTAAATGTAGCAGTAATGCTGTAATAAAATAAATCGGTACAGAGCGGGCGGTCCATGCATATGCGCATGCGTGCATTAGTTAAGTGGACACAAATCTCGAATTAATCTGCGGACACGATCAAATTGATGCATTATCGAGGCGCGCGCACATGGATGCATCAACCCATCGCCAAAACCCAGCGGTGTTTCTTTCGCACAGCGCCAAAGAGCTAATCCGCGTTGTCGGAGTGTTTACGACCGTTGATAGCGACGAAACGCTGCGAATGTTCTTTCACATATATGTTATTATATACAGTATCTTCCAATAATTAAAAAAATATTCATTTCATCCATTACAAGTCACAAAAACCAATTTGAAACAGTTAAATCTCAAAAAAATACTTCCGACAGTTTTTCCAAGTTGTTTCAAACGTAAAATTGCGAAATATTACTAGATATATTGATCATCTGAAAGCTAGGAAAACTCGGTTGATAAGAAATTGTAGACAGATATCAAAATATACTGATATCTGGTATCAAACAAGTTCTAAAAACCACGACAAACTCAGAAGGCACATTTAAACCCTCGGAATTCATGAAATTTCGCTTACAATGATGAAAACGCGCAGAAATATAACGAATTTTATAAATATCCCCATGGTAGGTGAATGGTAGATGTCCGAGTATGTGGTGTATGCCATGAATTTGTTGTTATCCCATCGCAGGGTAGAGTTGTGAGCGCGAACACTTGTAATTTGTTTGTAAATCGCGCTGTGCAAACACGGACGTTATATATGAACGTATTGGAAATGGGATATGGTGATCCGGCTTGCGGGAGGGTCGGGTGGAAAAAGCGGCGGTGACCCCGTCGACGTCTTGGGTCAGTTCGTTGCGGAACGCGAAATACGAAATGATAGACCAGGCGAAGGTGAGCGCGAGCACCATCGCCGTGGTCGGTGCATCTCCTTCTTCTTTGGGAGCGCGCAAATGGGCAGTGGGCAATAGATTGCCACATGCGAGGCGAGGTAAGGTGCAAACCAGCGCCAGCGCCAGCCAATGCCAATAAGAAATGATTTTCCTGTTTGTCGAAAGGTGTTGTTTGTTGTTCGTCGTGCTCTGAACGTCGAGCAATCACCCAACGCAACGCTGAAGGAATAAACAAAAACGCCCGTGATGGCGATACGCCGATGCAATCACGTGTGTAATTATATGCGATTGCAAAACGTAGTTGGAACGATTTATTATTGATTAAATGTCAAAGCTAATTCGAGTTTGGTGTGTTTGTTTAACGCTTTTCCCGCTCGAATGTTTCGAGAATATTTGATTATGCGATAGGTTAATTGACGGCATGGAATGAGAGCAAATGCAGAGGAAAATCGTCAAGGAAATTGTCTATTCTATATGAGTTTGGTATATTTCAGGTAAATTCATTTAAATTTGTTTAGAGATAATAAAACGTAAAATATCAAAGAAAATATTCAAATGAATTCGTCACTATACCACCATATAAATTAGGCCACACCAATTTGAAAATTTCGAGGATTTGTAAATGCCGCTACAATTTTATATTCATGCCACTTAGAGAAGAATAGTTGCTTAATCTAATGACGTTAATCTCAAATTGATATCTCAAATATATCGTATCTTAACATACCATTAAAAACTTTGAAAAGTTGTCGATTCACTCATATTTCGCCTTGTAAATTATTTCCTACAAATTGGAAAATTTCGGAGATTTGTAAATGTCGGCACATACGTATATCTATAGCCTTAATAGAAGAAGAGTTGCTTCTTCTAACAATGTTAATCCCAAATTGATAGCCAATGTTTTACGCATCTTAACCCGCTATCGAAAATTTTGAAAAGTTGCTGAGGCGTCCCTGTACCGCTATGTAAATGACGTCCAACAAATTTGAAAATTTCGGGCATTTCAAAATAGCGGCGCAATTTGATATTTATGTCACTTGTAGAAGAAGAGTTGCTTAATCTAATGACGTTATTCCCAAAATCCTATCTCAATTACGTCGTTGTTACGACTCAATCAAAAAGAAAGAAAAGTCGCTGTTCCATCACTACCGCCATGTAAATTATGTCCAACAAATTTGAAAATTTTATGCATTTGTAACAGCCGGAACATATTGATATTCATGCACCTTATAGAAGAAGAGTTGCTTAATCTAATGCCGTTAATCCCAAATTGATATCTCAATTACATCGTATGTTAACCCACTATTAGATTTTTTTGAAAAGTTGTCCATTTGCTCATATTTCGTCTTGCAAATTACTTCCTACAAATTTCGAAATTTCGGACATTTATAAATGTCGGCACATACTTATATCTATAGCCTTAATATAAGAAGAGTTGCTTCTTCTAACAACGTTAATCCCAAATTGATATCAACTTTACTTCGGAAGATAACCCGCTATTCTCTTACTTGTAATTTTGGTCTAATTCTAACATTTTAATATGCTTACAAAAAATAAAACTTAAATTATCAAAGAAAATATCAAACAAATTATTCCCGTCAACGAATGCAAATATCCATTGATTTTTTTGTTTAACCGATAACGTAATGCCAATGTGAAATGAAGAGGAAAATGATTGCAAATCGAACAAGTAGAGACAGTAAATGAAAGTGTATAAACTGCTCGGCATTTTGCTAACGACATAATTCGCATAATGCCTAGGAATTAATACGCAACCGCTGATCATAATCGAGTGCTGACATTATGTCGCCATCGGCAACATTCCAATTGATTTTTAGTTTTTTTTTTAGATAAAGAGATTTTTAGTTAAAAAATCCATTGGAAAAATGCATTACAATTGAAAACATTCATTTCATAAAATGAAGATTTTTGACTTGCTTTTCATGATAAAAAATAAAAATTTCTTGAAAATTGTCCTTTAATCCATAATATAAACTATCCAAGAATATATCCTCAAAAATTCAACGCGATAGCTGCATTACTTCCAAGGTTATAGCTTCTAAAAATATTACTCTTAAGTTAATTCAACTTTGCGTACTTTGCCATTTGCAATTTTGCGTACACGATTGAGATAATTCTATGGGCTCGATTTTTCCTGATTAAGAGCTTATTTGATAGGTAAGTAAATTCTTAAGAATATGACGTCAATTGTTTTTGGAAAAACAGGATATTTTCAGTTTTCTCGTATTTTTAAAACTAGAGTGTACGCAGCTGAGCAACTCACAAAAACGAACTGAAATAAACATTCCAACGATTTTAAATTTAAATATGGATTTGAATGTGAAAAATTTAAATTGCTTGTGATGAAAATTATGAATTATTAGATTGTCAGTAAAATTTAGAGTTTGACTGTTCTATTGATTGTAATTTTTGTTCCATGTTATAACGTCAATAATGAATGAAAAATGTGTAGAAATGTTAACATTCTTTACTTTACTTTCCTCCCAATGAGATAAAACTTTGTGTTAGTTAGTTTTCTGTTGAATTAGACTGAAAAATACTTTATTTAGTACATACAACGACTACTACATACCGTGGTATGTATTATGCTTAAGTAAACGTCGATCTTGAATGCTCCGGAGACCAGTAAGTATAATCAAAGCGTATAAATGACCATCGCGAGTGGCGATTTGATGTCGACGTAGCCAGTCTGTGGAAGCCAGGATGTCGTGAGTAAATGGCAACTTGAAACGACAGCCAAACGGCAGCGATACGATCTTTTTGTGCTTACATTCTTATCCGGTTGAATATCGTAGATATAAGTGACTTGTAAACGAGTCCCACACGTATATGGCAAATGTATTGACCATAAAGCAGCTTCTGAATTCTAATGGTAAGAAAATTCCTATGAATGAACCTTTTATATATGTTTAGGTTAGGTTCTATAAGTTACGCCCACCTATGCTGTTCAGGTGGGTTTCTTTGATGTTGTTGTAAACAGCACTGTTGATAGTGCTGGTAGTTTATTGGTCTACCACGCAGTAGGGATGTCAACTTTTCTCGAAGTATCGATACTTTTTGGTGAGACTTTGAGTACTTTTGATACAGAAGTATCAAAGAAAAGTGTCGATATTAATTGGTATCGAAAATACACATTGACGCCATCTGTTAATGGCTAAACACACCGGCCAATAAAATGAGAAGGTGTTTTGTAACGGCGTAATACGTTCCTCATGGGAATAATTGAAATTTTCAACGATTGTTGTCCATAGATTTTATTGAGCTACCATCAATTACTTAACATTAATGAATTTGTCTCTTCATTTCCTACAGATCAACGTTGAGTCCAAGTATGGAAGAGTTACGGTTTAGAAAATAGCATTTTCCTTGGTAATCTAAATGGGGATTTTTTGCTAGAGACTTTTTTGTTGTTGTGCTAACATCACGGCGGCAAGTGATGCTCCTACCTTCTAAAGGTAGCAACATTTTGTACCACAAACTAAGCCAACAAATAAACAGCTTAAAAATAAATTGAATCATAAAATATCAATCACTTGACTCTTACCCAGGAATATTTGGTGTTAATTTAATGCTACAAAAAAAAACAACGCTATATTTCACGCATTTAATTACGCTCGTTTTTAAATTGGAAACTTTTACAACATAGTTTTATTGACCGCGGCGTCGGCGTGCCTCGTTTTTTTCGATTTTAGTTTTATTGGCAAACTCCACGCCGCCATCGAATGGTTGTGTGCGTTGGTCAGTTTGGTGTTTTATTGTATAAGTCCGTATAAATGTGTATATACGTGTATGTGTGTGAGTGTGTGTGTGTGTGATGAGTGTGTGTGTGTGTGTGTGTGATGAGTGTGTGTGTGTGTGATGAGTGTGTATGTTGTGAATGTGCACTGGCAGCCGAAACAATAAAATCGCTAAATCCAACCGCATTGAGAAAATATAATAAACAAATTTATTCCCATGATTCGCACGCGTCTGTGTCTGTTTGTAAATCGGTATAGATGCGTGTGTAGATGTCTGTGGGTGAGTGTGTGGGTGAGTGTGTGGGTGTGTGTGTGTGTGTGTGTGTGAGTGTGTGACTGCCAGTCCGGGGCTAATTCGCAGCAACCACCGCGGAATATTATTATGATTTTATGTGCCTCCTTTTAATGGTCGCAATAAATTTGCGGAGCGCCATTTTAAATCCTATTGCGAATTCGCATCTGTTTGCGGCGCAAACATTCGGCGCAAGCATTAATGTGCAGTAAATTAAATAATCTGATATACGAGCTTTCGAAATATCTGCAGCGTTTGCGAGAGATTGAAAAAATCGGTCGTTTAAGAAGTTAACAGCGAGCCTCCCAACAGCGAGATGAAATTGCCCCCATTTAAAATAACACGTAAAATAAAATGTTGACCTTCGATAGTGGAGCTTCTAATATATTATAGAATGCATTATTGCAATCAGATTCGTTGTCTTCGTTTTCTAATATCAGATACCGAACATATGTAATGATCCAAATTAAAGTGTTAAAGTGTTAAAGTTAAAATCTCTTATGGAAATTAACATCCGGAACTGTAAAAATCATCACACCTTTTGATCTATCATCATTTGCTAAAAAGTATTTAACCAAAAAAAATCACAAAAAATTCAGCAAATGCGCCGATGTAAATATCATTCAGATTGATCGTGCTGGACGCAAGTTATTGGCAATTTACAGTAAAAGGGTTAGAGCTTATACGGCGCTCCATAAAATTATTGTTCAGCCGTGTACCGGCTGATCAGAAGTGAATATGAAGAGGAATTGAATATGATTGAGAATTGAACATCGCTGGGCTATATAAGGACGAAAGATGTCCTATTCGCTCTTTCTGCTTATCCGACAGTCGCGCTTGTCAGTGTATTTGAATTGTTATCAAAAGTTGTTTGAAATATATTTGATCTCTTTGAATTTTCAATTAAATCATCTTTTAAAATTTAATGTCATGTTATTATTTGAATGCTCACTCTTACTTTTGCCGTTCTGCTGTCAGTAATGTCATCAGGTTAAGTTGATACATAACCTGCTTGTTTTATGTGGACTTAGTTCTGGTTTAGAGGGCCTTCTTGCCAAGAGCCATAAATCAGCAAGAAGAAGAAATATATTTGAGTTTGAAATTAAATGTTTGTGAAGTAAAGGGAGAGTTTTTATGGCGATTGTTTAAACGTAGGTAGCTGATTAAAAAGTGCAGCACGTACGCCTACGTTTGTACAATTACATTGAGTTTGATCTCTATCGATAGATAATAAAATGACTCATTCGAATTTGTTAAAATAAAATTAATTAAAGTAAAGATGATTTAATTACAATTAAAGAAATTGGTGAATATCTTTGCTGGAAGGCTCGCTGTTAACTTCTTATCGGTGTTCTTTTTTTTTTGGTTGAGTTTGTTTGAGTGTGGGTGTGAGAGTTTGTGCGTGTGTGCATATTTACGATTCGAAATGTTTTGCACAATTTTTATGCACGATTTGTTTGCTCGAGCGAGTTATTATTTATTGGCTTGGATAAGTTGCGGTGGAGTGAGTTGTGAATGTGGGTGGACAAGGCCTTAACTAGTGCACACAGCAAGCAAGCACACAGGCGCGTACTTGCTGTACTGTCTGCAACGGCATGCATCTTTGCGCACTGGTGCACTTTCGCCTTTGCCGTGAGTTTGTTGTTGTTGCGTTTCTTTTTTCTGGCGTGCGCTGAGATTGCGCTATAAATAAGTACGGATGCCGACAATCACCCCGCGGGCGAAGTGGAATTATTTCGCTACCGATCTGTCTCGGCGCGGCCGGCGCGCGGTGATTTTGCGCGGTCGGTTAGTTAGCGCGTCTCCCCGATACGCGCCTTGTTATGTGTTTATTATAGAAAACGGCTCCCTGATTTCGTATTCATTAACGCTGCCTGCGCACACGTCACGTATGCATGTCGACATTTTGCCCAGCGGACATACGACAGGAGCAATTAATTCGTATTGGAGACGTCGTAGAAACGAGCGCATTCAATTCGTCGCCGTTTGTCTCGTAAGTTATTTATTACCTGCGGCTTTGGTGCGTAAGTGTACGGCTTTTGTTTGATTACCTTGGGAGGGTCCGACACTTTTTAATCTTTTTGAGGTTATGCAGTTATAAGGCATATTTGATTTCATACACAGCTTTCAGACCCAAGCCTGGCCTGATCATAACAGTACTGGTAGATGATTTTAGCAGTGTCTCAGATTTTCGGAATTATCTCATAAACTATTAATGGTAGAACTTTCAACATTATCTCATTCGATTCAGCGATAGTTCTTTTAGTTTATGAAGTCAAAGTTGGAAAAATTTCAAAAGGTAAAACGAAAATATTAGACATCAAAGTCTACTATAGTTTTTGAAGAAAACTAAGGTTGCTTTCTTTAACTACAAAATGTGTTCAAATTAAATATTTGTAAAGTTACAGGTAAAACTGTTTGTGATGACCTGTCATTTCATGTATTAATCTTGTTTTTAAATTTTAGATTTCAAAATTTACAAAGATTTAAAACTCAGATTTTCATTTATAGACATTTATATCTTAGTCTGGATCTTCAAACAAAAGCTAGCAAGAATTTTCCAGAAGACACTCTAGTAGAGACAAGACAAGACTGTCTATCGATGATCCGTTTATACCCACATTGACATGTCACGAGATATCCCAGTAAAACAACATTAAACTCCTAGAAACAAACATAATTAAAGGATATCCTTATTAAGTCGTTAGCTACCGGCTAGATTAAAAACGACGATACACAATCATCTTGAAAACATTCCACACTATTAATTAGCATTCGCAGACATGATATTGCAATGGGAAAATAAGCCTAGTTTCAGTCAGACGAAATCCGACGAAATTCGTTCGGAAGGTTAGACGCACAATTACACTTCCGATGACTACTATTTAATAAGTTTTTTTTATTTATTAAATATTTCAGATTTTAATGGCTATAAACTACAAAAAATCCGAAATTCGTTCGGAAGATCAGACCCAAAATACTCTTCCGATGATTACCATTTAATAAGTTTTTTTTATTTATTTTAAGCTTACAAGTAAAACTGTTTGTGATGACTTATCATTTCACGTATTAATTTTGTTTTAAATTTTAGATTTCAAAATTTACAAACATTTAAAACTCGGAAATTCATTTATAAATATTTTTATATTATTCTGGACCTTCAAACAAAAGCTAGCCGGAATTTCAACAATAATCCCATTTCAGAAGACACATATTGTATCTATGTATGATCAAGTTAATGCCACATTGACATGACACGAGATATCCTAGTAAAACAACATCAAACTTCCAGAAACAAGCATAATTAAAGGATATCCTTATTAAGTCGTTAGCTACCGACTAGATCAAAAACGACGATACACAATCATCTTGGAAACATTCTACACTATTAATTAGCATTAATTATACCACCTACTTGTCGCACCTTCAACTCGTAAGTCGTCTGATAATCTCGCATTGGTGAGAATCGCGATACTTGCAAATCCACACGACTCGGCCGATGCCGACGCCGCCACCAGGTGACAATAAAAGCTAACCGTGCATTGACAATCGCACACATTTCTTCCGCTGATGAGACCCGAACGCATACGCATTAAAAGTCGCACCTTTCTTCGACGCTCTCCGGCATGCAATCCGCAACCGCCAACAAGTTGCACCTTTATTAACAATAGATTCACCTTTATTAATGAATTAATTATGCTCGTCTGTCGCACGCGAAACCCGATGGAATTGAATGAAATAAAAATGTGTCACCTACCTATTTTCTCATCACATCTCTCATCACAGTGATGTACATTTGCATTATGCACGCCCGCAAAAGACACAGGCCAATTGAGTACCTAAAACTTCAAAATTCCGTTGCACGTTCCGTTGGCAAAAGAAAGGCTGCGAAAAACGTTTCTTTTTTGCGCCAACGCACAAACAAACAAAGAGTAAAAATTTAGGGAAATTATGGATGCGAATTTTGGTACAAAAAAAGTACAAAAACAACACGCAAGGTAATTCTTTTCAAATTTTATTTTATTTTCAATTTTTCGAATATATATATAGTATATTTATAACATGTACATCACACACAATTAAACCTAAGTCTAAAAGTTTTCTCATTATCAATATACGCATCATATTTTGAGAAATAGGTAGGGATTGTTTTCTTTTTCTTTTGCATCAGGTTTTCATTGACGTTGAAAAAAAGAACATAATCGAAAACCGCATGCAAAAAACACATGATTTCACACAGTCTTGATAATTAATTCATTAATTAAGTGTTTAACGTTTAGTTCGATTAATTTTTGGTGTGCCAAGGAAATTCCACTATATCAACTTTGCAAAGAAAACAAAAAACGCAAATCTTCGTAAATGAAGAGCAAAGGTTTTTGATCGCTTATATCTCACTCAAACGCCGTAAACTACGAATAATTACGCTTTCAATTAAAATAAAAAAAGAACTCTTAACTAACTCGATAATAATCGATAATAAATTAAACAATTTCAAAGTGGTTTTGCTATCGTAAATAAATAACACTTGCGCATTGCAATGGCACGCCGACAACATTTTCATAATATTTTTTGTTTCGTAGACAATTAAAGCCTCATTCATCTCTCGAAAAAACTCGAAAAAAAAGAAGTTTACAAAATCGTCTAACAAATTGCGTGTACCTTTAAAAGTTTGTTCTATTTTTTATTTCCACTGTTATTTTTTCTTCCAACTGTTGTTGTGTTTTTCTGCTTTTGCCTCATTTGTCCATCCATCACACTGCACACGACATGCACTCGTATCGCTCAAGTTTAATTAATTATTAATTAATTAATCATTAAATATTTACAAACATTCAAATGATCGATTAGTTTTTCCCTTGTTCGCACTTGTTCGATCCTACTTTGTTTACTTATAATACAGGATGTTGTGTTTAGCGCAACACCCCGTATATAGTATATACAGGGTGTTGCGCAAAGTTTCTAGATTAGCGTAAATGTGTAAATCTACGGTTGTAAATCTACGTAATGTTAATGATAATATGCACGTGTTTATGCTGCGCAGTCGGTCCGACGCGGGTGGTATTTTTTTATTTTTATTTTTTTATTAATAGTTAATTGCATACTCAATTAGCAAGTTGGATGAATAAATTACGCAGCGCGTCATCGAGGTCGATCGAAATAAAGCTTCGAAAAAATTGATTTATGTATATTTTCACTATATGTACACAAGTTCATCTAAAACCTAAGCTTCTAACGCGCTAAGATACGAGTAATTGAATCGCTACGTATTAAATAATATTTTGTTTTGCTAAAATGCCTCTTGGTTTTTTTTATACAGGTTAGCGTTTTACTCTTTCGTGTTTCACGATGTGTTTTTTTTTTGAGGATTTTCGGGGTGTTTTTTTTTTGTTAATGTGTTTTGGCGTGAATTGGAGTTCAACATTTTTGCGTGGCTGCCAAGTACATGTAGTACTGCGCCAGCGAGAGCAGATACACCATGTTGCTATTTGTACCTTTTTCGTAATTGATCTGCCGCTCCTGTTGGCGCGCGTTGTCGGCGGCGACCTTCAGCAGGCCCTGGATGTTACGGAGTAGGGTCTCGGTGGAGGAGATGGCGGCGTCGCCGACGAGGGTGGCGCCCGGGGGCGGAATACCGCCGTTGGCGTTCGCCACCGCCGACGCCAGCGATGAATAGTTGAGCGCCACCTGGGGGCTGTCAGCGCCTGGTGCTGTTGACATTGGTAGATCGCCATCGTCCAAATCTGCAACAAGATGGAATTTCGTAAGATCATTAAAATTCCTTCATCAACCTCTTCGAAAAAATTACTTCATCAAACTCAAAATGGGGCTAGGGCAACTTTGAAGTAATTAGTGAAACAATGCGAGAAATAAGGTTGGAAATGATGATCTGTCATCGGGTTGGTTGCGGATAACTAATAGGTTTGAGTTACACCCCAAAACCTTTGTTGGAATTGATTGCTTTTTTCAAATTTGACGATTTTTTTTAGGGTTTTAAAATGTTCACAATCAGGTCTTATGAAGCTAGAAGCTTTCTCTGCTTCTTTTGAGAGGTCTTTGCTTCTCCTGAAAGTTCTTGGCTTCTCTTCAGGGTTACTGTGAGTGTTACACGGTAGTCACGGTTTTATAAACATTGATTTCCCGGTGATGCGCGGGACCTGATTCAACAGAATCTTCAAACTTAAGTTAAGATATGCTTCAAGGGCCGTTCATCATAGGAAACCAACTCAACTATGACTTTATTACCTTGAAATTCATTCGGAAGGTCAGACGCGTATTAACAATTCTGGTGACGACTGTTTATAATATGTTTTTCGGTAACGATTATAACTACGTGTAAATTGTCTAATATTTTTTTAAATATTTCAGATATTTCAGACTCTATTGCGTATAAACCAGGAAATTCAAATTGAGGGTTACTTGAGTGTTACGCGGTAGACGCGGTTTTTATAAACATTAATGTATTTCCCGGTGATTTGTGGGACCTGCTTCAACAGGATCTTCAAACTTAAGTTAACGTGCGCTACAAGGGCCATACACCCAAGGCAACAAACTCAACACTGAATTTATTTACCTTGATCCTTTTCGTCCTCCTCCTCGGGTTCGGTGATGTTCTCCTCTTCGTCTTCTTCGACTGGTGACCGAGATCGAGGTGATCTCGGTGAACGCGATCGCGATCGTGGTGAGGGCGGCACGTCGGGACAGTCGGCTTCGCTGCCTGAGTGATCGTTGTCCCCCAGGGACCCGGCACTACCACCCCCGCTCTTCGACAAATTCAACACTGGGCTGTGGTCTGTAGGTGAAGCTGTAACAATTACAAAAATACTGTTTACAAACCCCATCAAAGCAGGTTTATTTGAAACGAAATTTTACAATCCTAATAATTCAAAAAACACGTTGTAAGACAATAAAATCTTGCTACGGATTTAATTAAAAAAAACCCCAGAGATTTGGTGCGTGGGCAGATGCGTATTGTTTGGGCCTTGTGTGTTTTGTTGAGGAATTACAGTAGGAAAAAAATGCGTCTGTCGGCGTTGGCGCGTCCCATCCAGGAAATAAAAAGTTAACTATCACTCTAGGGTTAATTAATGGCTGTAAAATTGGGGATTGTGCCGTGGCGACGTATGCATACATGCGGCGGCGGTGGCGGCGGCGTGCGAATGTAACACGAACCAATCTCGGCCGGCAATAAATAACGCTCGCATGGGGAGATCACAATTAAACAGCGCGGTGGTGCGCATACCCACATACGTAGTGGAAAACGTAGAAATTGAAATTGAATACGCGGACGAACGGACGGACGGGTTGGACAGGAATACAAATGCAATGCGATATGTGAAACGCACGAGCGCCGACGGATTTAACACGTCAATTGTTCTTCGGCTTGAATTAGGGATGTTTTCGAGTGATACACTTTTTGGCAGTTATATATGGTGCTAATTAACTGTAACAGGGGTTGAGGATGAGATTTTTAGATTTGCCAAGAGTTGACTACTATGGTTATTTGTTCTATTCAATTATTTTCAATGTATTTAGTCATATTAGAGAGTAATAGTGTTTATGACTATTGATATTGTGGTAGAAGAAGAAAAAAAATTTGCTCCGCCGGGATTCGCTCCCGGACTAAGATCTTGATAACAGAAGCTAAAGGAAGTACATATATAAAGTAGTAGTTAGATTTATCATAAAGTACTTTGACGAAACATTTGCAGGCACGAAAACTACCCAGAGACTATTCAGAGCAGCGAACATGGTAGAGGGAAAACACTTCTAGACCGGATAAAGAGCGAAGGCATCCGAAGAGCTTACAACAATATAGAAGACATTGTGCTATGATTCAAGAATCGAAAACTCGAATGGTCCGAAATAAATAGCCTCGTGGAAAAGTATCCCTGAAGACCCTGTAAAAGATAGATCGACCCCTGAAACCCTGACTGAAATAAGAGCAGTGAAAGTACTTAAATTGGAAGCAGAAGATGTAGAAGTATATAATACAATGAGCAAGGAATGTTATTCATTTCTCACGAGTATGAGAAATTACAACACTCGTCTACGTGGGTGTCAACCATTCACGCCACCCTCGCAGCTATATGATACTATGACCACATTACTCTATGGACTTGTCTAGAACTATGTGTTTATGTGTTCAACCAGTATGGTTATAATGAGCCGTAAATTATGATCCCTAACGACCCCGTAAAGATGGAGTGACCATTGAAGCCTTGACTGAAATAGGAGCAGTCAAAATGCTTAAAGAGAAGTAGAAGAAGATGTAGAAGTATATAATACAATGAGCAAGGAATGTTATTCATTTCTTACGAGTATGAGAAATTACAACACTCGTCTACGTGGGTGTCAACCATTCACGCCACCCTCGCAGCTATATGATACTATGACCACATTACTCTATGGACTTGTCTAGAACAATGTGTTTATGTGTTTTATGTGTTCAACCAGTACGGTTATGATAAGCCGTAGATTATGATCCCTGACGACCCCGTAAAAGATGGAGAGACCACTGAAACCCTGACTGAAATAAAAACAGTCAAAATGCTTAAAGAGAAGAAAAAGAAGAAGTAGAAGTATATTATACAATGAGCAAGGAATATTATTCATTTCTCACGAGTATGAGAAATTACAACACTCGTCTACGTGGGTGTCAACCGTTCACGCCATCCTCGCAGCTATATGATACTATGAACACATTACTCTACAGCTTTGCTTAAATCTATGTTTCATATGTTCTACTAGTACGGTTATGATGATCCCTA
>WSZQ02000001.1:2242153-2256905 GCA_019419845.2 Weissflogia rhopalogaster | reverse complement strand
CCAGTTATCTATACAAGTCGATTTGTTGACCATTGCTCGATTATGCATGTATCTGTATGATGTTTGCCGCCCTGCGATGTATTTCCAAAATTCGTCACCCTAATAATCCTCTGCATAAACTAAAAAATGACCCACTATATAGTAAACTTCACATCACGCTCATTTCAACTCGACATTTAGAACTGATTCAGAAATGGGTAAGAAAACAAAAACCGGACTTTATTGAATCACTCGCTCTCTTCATTGTATTACCATCTATCATCCACACTCATTCCTTAACTCCAATTGGCTCTCACTTGCAATCTTTGATATCGCTAATGTAAAAATGCAACTTTTGAGCATATAAAATATATACATTATTATTACAAATATATACATTATTATTTTGGGCTCTGCTAACACAGCCAGCAGCGATTTGATGGCCGTGTGCATTCGAGGTTCGAGTCATTGAATTATGTTAATGTCTTCGAGACGAGCACAATTAAATGCAATAAAATGTAATGGTACGCAGACGGAATATAAAATTGCGCACACTTGCTCAATCTCGGACAATTGTGGCGGCAATTACGATATATATTTTGCATACGACGATGTATTCTATATTAAAACCAGCGGTATTTTAATACGATTTCCTGGATTATACTTGGAAATACTCTAATTATGCGGCGTCATTATGGCGCCAGTTATAAATTTTATCATTTTTATTTGCTCAAATTATAGTGTGAAAATTATATTCTTTTTAATAAGATGCTAATCATTGCTTTTCTCAGTGGTTTTTATGTGATTTGTAAATAAAACAGAGAGTCTTTATTTTACTTAAGAATAGAAACAACTGTATTCTCTCTTTTTATATGAAATTTTTAAATTTAAGTGAAACCAATCGGAAACGGAGATGAGAAAATGCGAAAACTATCGCGGAATAACATTACTAAACACAATATATAAGGTACTAACTTCATTAATTCAAGAGAGATTAGTGTCATGTATATTAAAATCGCCGATTACCAGTGTGACTTTATAAAAGGAAGATCGACAATAGACTCGATACACACATTAAAGCATATAATATAATAATATAATGTTATTTATTAAATAATACTAATATATTTATTATTACCTCAGTCGTGCAGACGAAAACAAATTCGTCTTTTTTCCTAGAACTAACTAAAATTAACGAGCTCCATGGTCCCCCACAGATCGGATTATAAAATTTTTCCATGGTCCTTCGAACCGGAGTCCGATAAGAACTTGGACTTAACACCCCATGATGGCCTTGTCGTAGGAAAAGTTTACAATATATCATTGGACATTTTCAACATTTCAATTGGGCCGGAATCTTAGTTTAGTCCTGATAACGAAAGTATAACATGGTCCTTCGAAATCGACGAAATCCAAAACTCTACTTGATAAAGCTAAAGTTATTAAAAAGTAATGATTTGAGACAATACATTTTTAACTGAAAAGGGATGATTTTAGAAACTCGTTCATAGTCCTTAGAACCGAATATCTACATCACCGAAGAGAACATAGAAAACGGCTCTCAAACTTTCTTGAAAACAATGCAGATGTTAAATAATGTAATTATATGAAATAAAAGTGTGTACTAACTATAGAATAAATTGATTTGATATTTTAAAACCTCAAATGCTAGGAATGTTACTACAATCCTTTTCAGAAAACAAGAAATTCTAAACAAAACAATAATACTAGATAGGATACGAAATGTATGCACAACAAAGTTGTCCAGAAAACAACAAGGGAGCTTAAACCATCACCGAAATACTTGACAAACTAATATAAGCGCTGTATTGCAATATCAAATGATGAATGTCTGCCGGTAAGAAATAAGGTGCGAAGAAATTAATTCGTAAGCGCGAGACAACGTCGTGGGGCGGCGCTCAGTCGTTGAGCGTTCCACGCGCAGAAGGAATACGAAAAGTAATAAAGCGTTGCGATGTGACTCGTGCTCGCGCTGCCGCCACCTCCGCCGCCGCCCGAGCGTCGAGCCAGCGGGATTTAAAGTAAAATTAACACAAAACTTTCGTGATATATTTGCCGGCGCCACCGCCCGAGCGCGGGCGTGTGTATATGTGTCGGTATGCGGCGCTTCTGCCTCGCCGCCCTGCCCCCGCCCCGCCACCGCCCCCGACCCTGCCAGCAGCGAGCGCATTTTAATTGAATCCATAAATATACTCACTTGTACACATTCAACACATGCGTATTTATTCGAGGCGCAGACATCCGCACGGAAATAATATACAGACGCCGCGTAATACGAGTTAATATTGCTGACAGTTATTTGCATTTTCGGAGTGCGCAAAAATTTCCGATTTGACAACTCCTTTAATTAATATGCAAAACAGCGTTGCATACTAATACGCGCTGCTTTGATCTTTGATCTTGTATTTGCTATTGCGGCAATCAGTGTACTGATTGCACATAGTTCATTGCGCGAATTTCAAATCCGCCAAATTCAAATCCGATCCGAAATTACAAGTTTAAATGTCCCCAAAGTCGTGAGATTAACACTTTGAACATACACGATGGCAGCGTACAACAGCGGTGTTATCAAGACCAATAAAAATGATAAACCTGTTTCTTTTTACCATAAAAAACGCTGGAAATGTTGAAAACTTTCATATCTTGCAACATGTTCCGTGCGTTTGCATCGATTCGCATTCGGTTTTCAGAAAGCAGGGGGGCGGCAATCAAAATGCATAATGCGTGCCTCCATTATAATAACTTTTTCGCTTTGCTATACTTACAGTGGCGGCTCAGTGGCGGGCGGCGGCATTGAAGGGGGAGGTCGGTCTTCAAATGGGGTTATGGAATTTGGTGCGTTTTTCTCGACAGCCGCACGTCGAGGTTTGGAATGGGACAGGAGGGAATGTCTGGAGTCATCATCGTCGACAATTTTATGCGATAAGATAGAGTCGCAAAGCTGTCTGCGAGTGGTGCAGCATATGAGCACCCCCTCACTTTGGTGTGACCATAAAGCCGCGATTATCGCACTCGATATGCTTTGATTGCCTAATCCTGTCTATATAAAATACGAAACGACGAAAAGGTGGCTTGGATGGTTTGGTATGATGGAGAACTATTGCAATATGGTCAATATTTTGCTTTAAAATTGGAAATTGTAAAAGTATTTATTCATGTAAATGTGCATTCTTTTAAATTACCTTAGAAATTTAAGATTAATTTCTGCTGGACGCGATTTTGAGTGCATGTTTGTCTTTTGACTGCGGTATGCACACAAACATTTATAACGCACATGGACCTTCTTCTTTCTCGAAGGGCACAAAGAAATTCAATTCACTCGAAAGCTTTGAATTAGGTTGACAGCAACCACGCGTTATCGCGGATCTGCTACTTCGTGTCGCCATTTTTATTTTTCACATTGTGTGTCCATCACCACGTGGACAGCAATCAGGTCGGATCTTTCTTTTTTTACTTGTGTCAGTATTGATTTCATGGTTTAGCAATGATAATTAACTAATGCTTTTGAACTACTAGTTCTCACTGAGCCTATTTAAACGTCTTCGTTGAACCCTTTTTCCATTCACAACCTACACGGAATATACATTTATTTTTACCATGATTTACCACGTGCATTACTAATTCCCGTTTGAATGTCCTGGTCTCATAACGGATTTGAAAAAAAAGAAAGAAAATTCGCATTTTAAGTGCGCTCATCATGAGCCAGAGCGTCGAAGATCGAGGCAATATTTGCCTTCCGGTCATGGAGTCTACCCCGAAACCCCGAAACCCCGAAACCTTTATTGCCACTCTTGACTTTTCAAGTACGGTTGACCGTACCTTCATTGTTAAGTTAATCGTTTACAACACTGAAAAAATAATTTATGCACTGGGTGTTGGAAACCCGGTTTTTCTACCTGGCCGCGCTATGAAATGAGAGAGACTGTCCGTCTCTCTCACTTTCACTTTTCATCGAAAGAAAACTAAATAGAGCTAAAGACCATATTAGTAGATGTTCGGTAAAAAACAAGGAAAAACATGGGAAATACACATTTGCATAGATTTTTATTAGGAAGAAATAAAATCAATTAAAAATAATAAGAAATAGATATTTCAATTATTATTATTATTATCGAGTAATCATGATGACTATTTGAAAAATGTATGACATGGTCATACGCTACACTTCTCATCACATTATGCGAAGCGCACATGGACAAGTTTTCATTCACTCCGTGTGACTTTCACAATTTTTTTATCACTGCCACGACGCATTGTGGCGCTCCACAATTGCGCCGAATCGGATTACGACGCTGACGTGGCTGTCGAAAAGCGACGTCGCGGCAGGTTGGTTGGTGGATGGCTGCACAGTACAGCAGCAAGCAACGAAGAGAAATTATGCACATCGCAAATAGATTGGCAGCGGCGGCGGCATGTCGAGTGAAAACATATTCATTGGATTCGTTCGGATAAAAAAAAACATTTATATAAGAGCGCGCCTGCGTTTGGGGATGAAGCGCGTATACCCGCTTTGCCCCGGCTGAATTTTTGCCAAATCATCGTTTCGCAATAAGGCAGCCGCCAAAAAACGATTGCTATTGTTGTTATCCGCAACCAGGCGCACGGAGGGGTTGAATTTCAATGCGAGCGGCACGCGCTGTAATCTTGATTCGATATTCCGCATTTGGGGTGGTTAACAATTATAACGCGTTGTGTCATCATCTGGATTTATAACTTTACGCCGTCTTTTCGCGTTTACACACGAATTGGCAGTGTGTAAATCGTGTATTTCCCATTCCCGATAAGAACATCTTAACGATATGAATAATTACGAGTGTAATTTGGTAGCGCTTGACCAATTTGTGCAGTTATTTCGTGCGATCGTCGACGGTTGGGAGCGATGGCATTAGCGATAGAATTAGCGTTGTGGATGTGATTAATCAAAAAACAATGACGTGTAGTAGGACTGGCAGAACGACACAGCGGCACACAACAACACCATACGCGACGCGTGCACAATCCTATTGTGCGCCACTCGGTATGCTTGGCTGCGGACTTTTAATGGAATTCATTACTAATTTTCGTGATTTTCATAGTCATCGACACGCGTTTTATGCGTTATATACGATATACGCAACGTTTGGCTAATGATCGACCCTTCTAGTTGTATTCGTCCTATCATAACATGCTCAACAATAATTATTTCCTTTTGCTTCGAATGTTATTAAATACATCTGCAGTTTTATATACATTTTAAATTCATTCGAAGACAACATAAAACAATTGTGTTTATTAACGACTGCACCTTTGCCAAATTGCGTATCTTTTGGGGTTAATTCTTTTCGATCATATAGTGATCCGGTTCGAAGGACTATGAAGGTGTTGTTTTTGGTTGATTATTCGAAGATATCGAAAATTTTAATCCTTTCGATCATATAGAGTTCCGGTTCGAAGGACCTTGAATGAGTTTTTTGGCTGACGATTCGAAGATATCGAAAATTTCAATCTTTTCGATCATATAGAGATACGGTTCGAAAGACCATGAATGAGTTTTTTGGCTGACGATTCAAAGATATCGAAAATATCAAAGATCCGGCTCGAAGGACTATGAAGGAGTTGTTTTTGCTGAAGATTTGAAGATACCAAGAATTTCAATATTTTCGATCATATAGAGATCGTGTTCGAAGGACTATGTAGGAGTTTGTTGGCTGAAGATTCGAAGATATCGAAGTTTTCAATCTTTTTGACCAAATACAGATCCGGTTCGAAGGACTATGAAGGAGTTGGTTTCGGCTGAAGATTCGAAAATACCGAGAATTTCAATATTTTCGATCATATAGAGATCCAGTTCAAAGAACTATAAAGGAGTTTTTTGGCAGAAGATTCGAAGATATCGAGATTTTCAATATTTTCTAATATGCTACCATTAATCCATGGGGACCCATATATGAAGGAATCAACACAAAAATAAAACACAAAAATTAACAATAACAACATGTCATTACTATGTATATAAAAAAATAAAAAACATGTATCCAAACTGAGTTTATTTTTCAAGAAAAATGAAACTAAAAAAAATATGAAAAAAAAATTAGGTCACAATATGAATTGTTCTAACTATTCCTCTTCGAAACATGACGAGAATGATGCAAGCTCTATTAATATGAACTTTTAGACAGATGGTCGAGTCCACCTTAATATCTCCACCGATTTCACTTGAAGATAAAAATCATTCCGCACCTTTCTACCCGATGATTGTCCATCCAACATGATGGACAAAGACGGCATGTGTAATAAATTTGTTTTCCTATTAGCCCGGCCGTGAATTAAGTTCGATTTTATTACGAGGGTTCTGCTTCAATCTTCAATTCCTCACTCACCGGCCGGTTATTTTTTCCTATTTTCCTTCTTAGATCGAATTCGGTGTAACAGCATTATTTCGACTGGTGGCCGTCTTTGGAGTGTTTTGGTGGCTTTCGAAGAGACTGATATGATACCCACATACACGTGTGGCAGTGCCTCTCTTCGACTGGTTATGTATGCGGATGGATATAGATGGATGGAAGGGCCGTACCAAATGCCGGATGGATGGCCATCAGCCAAAAAGACGTTGTCTTCGTTTTGCCTCGCTTTCGGGGCTCCGACGAATCAACGTAATGATAGGTTTGCCGCCGTTTCCCTATCTCTTTCGACGCTTTTAATGGGGTTAACCCCTGTTTTTCGGACGATGCGTATTAGTTACATGCATAATCGATGCAACCAGCGCATCAGCTTGCAACGCATTTAATTTGTTTTTATAGCTTTGATTACTATAACTCGGTGGCCGCATACAAATTAAAAATCTACCACAAAATCGTTTTATATTCGACATTCTTCAATATCGATGTATAAATTACTTATAACCATGAATATATTTAAGAAGAAACGTCTTTTATCTTTACAAAAAAATAATACTTTGCAAATTTAATCAATAGCTAAACTATTCAAAATATTTTCGAAATTTCAAGTTGATTTTTGCAGAATTTACGAAGTTGAAATTAATAGATTTTAGTGTCAAAAATAATCTAATTCATTTTGATATTATTGAACCACATTGTATCCTGTCTCTTGCCCTGAAACTTGACACATCAAATTTATGAAATTAAGAATAACATTCATTTTTAACTAATTGTTTTTTTTTATTCAAAGTTTTCTGATAGTGTTTTCTGAAAAAGAAATCGTGTCAATCTCGTTTTTTTTGACCTGATGAATGAGATTCTCCACATTTACCGAGTAAAAAAATAGTTTCTAAGGAGTATTTCTTAATGATTTTTTTTAAGTTAATAACTAAATTATTCAAAACTATCCCTTCAAAATTTCAAGTAATTAAAGAAACAAACGCCCACATGGACAGCTTATCATGGGTGTTAATTTCATTTCTTGAATTCAGTCGATTCAATAATTAGCACTTTCCAATGTAATTCCCCATTTAAAAAGTTCTGTTAGCCCATTTTCTTGTTGGGCCAAGATCAAAGCGGTGTATGATTACACCAGTTTTAAACCCAGCCATTTAGAGTTTGAATTTTTATCAGTCTTTATAAAAATAAAAGAGTAGAATGAGGTAGTAGGTATCCTCAAAGGAATCGCTTTCCAGCATTTTTGTGTCGCGCCAGTGTCGCGTTTCGATGACTTGCACATTCGCATTAAGGGCGATGCCATTTTCCATTTTGGCACAATGTTATTAACATGGGTCGTCGAGTGTGTGCGAGAGCAACATTAGAGTGTGAATGTGGTGGCAAATGGTGTCGAACGAGTGCCATTCCAACTTCCAGCAGAGTGATAGATGGTGACGATGACCGGCTACTGTTTTATCCGACATGATCCGCCGATGTGTGGAGAATATAACACAAGTGTTTCGACAAAGTTGAATAGAATGCTTTGTAGAGTCACTGAGAATGAAAAACCAGCGTTGGTTACATTTTTAGTTCAGTAAAATGCACCGTTTTTTGTGGAGACTTGAAGTTTGAAAATTTTGTGTAACTCCCTGTATATGGTGGTAAAGAAACTCGTTTCATCATTGCGAAGATCACACCGTTTTCGGAATGCCATTGGTGGAATGTGACACCATGACATGAATTTCGATTGTATTATCATTTCAAAAATTTTAAAATTCTTTCCAATTTTTTAAACGTTTTTCTATAGTGAAATCTGTCATATAAGGAAAGTTGTCTTCTCTCGATTGATATTAATTCCATGACTTTTTTTTGCTAGTTAATGAGGCCCTATTCTTTGCACGAGACCCTACCATCTGAATGGATGTATCCGGTTCGAAGGATCATGAAAAGTTAGATTTTTTGATCTGGTGCGAAAGACAATGAAAAGTTGAGATAGGTTACTCACCTACGAATCGTGCTACAATTTCTTATAATCGTGAGGAAACAGTTATCATTCCGTGTTCATTGTCCAATATACAAATTTACTCACAATTAGATAATTTTTTATAATTTAGGAATTTTCACCTTTTCTCAATAGAATGAAAAATGAATAAGTTATTTTTCATATAATTTATAATTTAATGAATGATATGTTAGTTGATCCGGTTCGAAGGACCATGAAAAGATAGGATAGGTTCATCTCGTGCTGCAATTTCTCGTACTCGTGAGAAAACGGGTACCATGTCCATTGTACAATATACAAATTTACTCACAATCAGATAAATTTTTGAAATGTAGAAATTTCCACCTTTTCTCAATAGAACGAAAAACAAAAAAAGTACTATTCAAATAATTTATAACTTAAGGAATGATAAGTTTGTTGATTTGGTTCGAAGGACCATGAAACGTTAGGATAGGCTCGTGTGCGTCAATATCACTTTTTCTTACGAAAATTAAAAATAAATAACTTACTTTTCAAATAATTTCTAAGTTAAGGAATAAAAGTTGTAATTTGAAATATATGTTGCTCGAAGTAAAACTTTAAACTTACAAGGAATGCAGAAAATTCTCGGCAGCCATATTGAGCGGCATAAACTGTAAGTTTCCCAGCGAGTGATGTAAATTCGTAACGCGAAACTTTATTAATGACTCTTTAATTTGTCAGTTGATTTAATTGCAATTTAGATTAGACCGCATTACCGCAGTTTGCAGCTATTTTGGCGGCTGAACGTCGCAAGTTGCAAATTACGAACATCTACTAGCATCTCACCCACTGTCACACTCAGTAGCCTCAGTCTCGGTGTCGGGACTTCACTTGAGTGCCCAAAATACAACCAAGTTGATCAATTTCTATCGATTAAAACTCAGTCGCGAGATTGATATCAATCAAGATATCAACCCACTCGGCAACCTACTGGGAGTTGTTGCAGGATTGTAAAAAACAGACACAAATATCGGCTTGATTACCACAGGGAGTAGTAGTATCTGGGGGGAGTGAGGGAGGCAGCAGCGTCGGAAATGACTGATGCGTTTGTAAGTGCTCTCAAATCGAGTGCAGAATAGTTTTTCACACGCGTTTTATTGCCACAGCCCTGCTGTGCTACTGTGTTTCTTCTCTCGCTTTCAGTTGCACGCTGTGTTCTAAGCGTGAGGGTGTTGGCGGCGGTGGCGGATTGCAAGTTTCAGAGAAGACCGGCGCGGCGGCGACGTGTTGGCGTGTGGGACGTAAAAAATCCATCCATCTCTTCGCGCGACACCCTCCCGGACGCTGAAAACAAGTTTCATTCCCTTTAGTCGTAGTTTTTCTCGTCATCTTGTATTTACAGGATTTACTATTATTTATTTTCGAATTACAAAGGCGTTCTTTAAGTTTTTATGGGATACAGTGCTATAGTGATACTGAAACACTCGGTATATGATGTATGTACATATCGATAAGAGAAGAAACTGTGGAGAAACAATGAAGATAAGCTGTCGTGACAGTCTGACAGCTGTGTGAGAGATTGCTGTGCAGATACTTGGATAGGTTTTGTTCGTTTTTTTTGAGGATTTTCTGCAATATTTTTTTTAATTTTGATTAACTCAATAAACTTATTTAGAAAATATATTTTATTAAGAGGATCGTAGTCTGACGCGAAGGTTCTCGGACTCGCTGGTGGCAGCAAATAATGTCGGCCTCGCAGATCAGAACAGCTTGGCTACTGAAGTTGGACTCGCTACAGAAGATGTACTGACAGGTGACGGATCTTTGGACTGACTGACTGATGACGGCTTCGCTGTTGAAGATGGACTCGCTGGTGGCGGCTGCTGATGTCGGACTCGTAGATGATGACGGCTTGGTTGCTGAAGATGGACTCGCTACTGAAGATGGACTGGCTGGTGACGGATTCTCGAACTGACTGACTGATGACGACTTGGCTACTGAAGATGGACTTGCAAGTGAAGACGGCTGCCGATGTTGGAGTCTCGGAGTGATTGACTGCCAATAGCGGGGAATTCCTCGACTGTGTATACCCAGAAGGGCATCAAAGATGGAGGTGATGACGTGACCATTTCTTTGTTCGTCACCTCAGAATTCGGGATGTTTACGTCTGGATGATTAGGATTTCGGCGGATGTTGATATTTATTTTATACCTTTTAAAAACTCCAATATAAAAAGTATAAATTTCATTATTACTAGCCTGATAATAAATTAAAACAATCTTTAATCAAATGCAGTAAAAAAATGAAATTATTTTAGTTTTTGTCAATTTCCAATAATAGACTCAGACGTTCGCGTAGTTCCTGATTATGAAATATGCTGCCCATCGTGCTCATCGATGCGTACGGATTGACGTTTCAAATTTAATTCCAATTGTTTTTGTCCTGTTCATTGATTATTTGCTCTATGTGTGGCGTAATTACGCACACGTGTGCAAACAGAGAAAAAATCCCATTTATTTACGGCCATTGTAATGCACGAGCGCACTCACCGACCCACCGATCTTCGACCGCAAGACGACGCGTCGCGCACAGCCTCCTGAAGAAGTGATTTCCAGTCGCTTCGTTACTTTATCTCGTTTTTCACGTCCTCCAGGCCATCGGTTTCACTCGGCGCCATACCTACGACCTCTACAGTCTTATTATCAGTCTTTTATTTTATTGTATTCAGCTCTACGACATTGTTAAAGTCAATTCGGCTCATTTTTGCTTCCTTCTTTGAGAATTGATGGAGAAAAAAGCTGATTGCAGCAGAGTGTGCTCAGTTCAGTTGTCATCATCATCATTAAATTTCGTTACGAATCGATGGCTGTACTCGTGTTTCCAATTCATCATCATTGCACTCACTGTCAACGCCGAGTTTTGTCACCTTTTTTTTTGGTGGCTCGTGTTTGCGGCGAACGAAACGAATTTTTGTTTCCATTTTCCGACTGGATATTTGTGATTATCTTTGGTGGAATTGTCGAAGGAATGTCTATTTTGTGGCGGTTTACAAGTGTTATTATTGCCATTGTCCATTGTGGCGCATTTAATTGAATTGTGTTCGATGTGGTGGATGCGGGGGGGTGGGAGGGGTGGTCGGAGGTGGTGTGGTGGTGGAGTTGTAACGTGCGCTGACGGGAAGGAAGCGCGGCTCGAGCCGAGCGAGCGGAACTAATGCGGACGCGTTGTTCGTTCGCTTCGTTCGTTACACATCGCAAACTCGATAACGACACGTACAGAAACCGATCGGTGCATTCACATTAACGCCATTGTGCCGCGCACTTCGAGGACAATGAATCGAACTAATAGAATCAATTCAATGTTGTGATCGCTGACATCAAAACAAGACAACTGGGATACAAACAAATAGGCAACAAAAACTGTATCAACTCGCTACAATAAATTTTAATGAAAGTTGTTTTTGATGTGTTTAGAATATAGAGAATATTGAATATATAGATTGGAATACTGTTTCAAAGGTAGTGACGTAGTTTGTATGAAGAATATTCAATCCAACTGAACGTCAGCCCCTCCATGAACTACTCTGGAGGTGTATAAAAACTCAGCATCAAGGCACGTTCGCTTTTTTCCATTGTCTCTATCGTCATTCATTATCATGCAATTCTCATACATGTACACATATACATACGTCATATTTACGTCATTTCTATTTGTCTTTATATCTCTAGGGGTACCTCGTACTCGTCAAAATATACAGAGATCCCGAGACAACATCTTACAATACGCGCAGGACAGAGCACTTCGCAGTCAGCAGATTCATGCGCATTAGCGTAATCTTGGGAAACAGGCCCACAAAGTCCATCAAACTACTCTTAGGTAGTTAACTCGCAGCCCCTCCATGAACTACTCTGGAGGTGCAAAGAATTACATTTCTTACTCCAAATTTTAATACTTAGAAAATGATTTAAAGAATATTCTGATTAGTTTCGTAGAAATGTATTCCTCTAACTTTCTCTGTATATTCCAAGCAACAAGAACTATTCCTTTGATGTTGTCTCTCCTAAGAAAATCGGAAATGCAGACGAGCTGCAGGAAGATTAATAGCAAGATTTAAGTTATTTATGCACGGTATTTACAAAGTCTTCAAGACTCAGACGAGACTAATAATGAATGCACATGTATCGATTAGTAATACAAAGCTGTAATAATCGCCGCGCATTAGGATAGTTGCCGGAAGGAGCAGAGCCAAACCAAAGTCTCTCCGGCGTCGTCGTCGGGGCGGACCGAGCGGAAGCGGAAAGGAATTGAAGGGGTAGAACGAACGTCTTGAGGATCTCGCCACCCGCCGTCGTCTAATCCGCCGGTTCCGGAGGCAGCGTCTTAGCACTGACCACAAACTTCGGAAGGGGGGGGGGCGGCAGGCACAGCAGGAGGAGCGACCCGCAGCGGAACAGATTCTGTGCGGAATATTACACACATCGCAAGATTGGCGTGTGTACACATATAAACAGACGCGCCGCGATGGGATACAATAAAGGGATTCGATGGAGGGATAGCTGTGTATATATGTGTATGTGTGTGAGTGTGTATGCGACCCCCCAAAAGGCTGATACGTGTTGTCGGTCGGGAATACAAAGTGCAACTTAAAGGAAGGGTTAAAATTGAAGGAAACTCGGGGAAGATTGGGTCTTGGATTACCGTTGGATATTAATTTCCAATTTTCTCCGCCTAGACTAGACTCGAATTAAATTTGATGGTATTTAAACTGCTATAATTTCTGCGATTGCTTATTTTATATGTTTTTATGGGAATTTAATGAGTTTGCTGTGACTTTCATCCTGAGAAGATCTGTAACTTGATTGGTGTTTACCGAATTTCGGTTTTTACAATGCGCCTTGTGGCCCCTCCAGGAACTACTCTGGAGGTGCATAAAAACTTCACAGCATTTCCGGGTGCTCGGGGACAATGTTCGGGGATGATTCAGTCTTGAATTACCTTGAACTATAAATTTGTTGGAATTTAAACTCCTGTCATTCCTGCGATTGCTTATTTTATATGTTTTCATGGGAAATTAATGGGTTTACTGTGACTTTCATCTTGAGAAGATCTGTAACCTGTTTGGTGTTTATCGAATTTCAGTTTTTTCAATGCGCCTCGTAGCCCCTCCATGAACTACTCTAGAGGTGTATAATAACAACATCTCCGGGTGGTCGGGGACAATGTTCGGGGATGATTCAGTCTTGACTTACCTCGAATTAAATTTAATGGAATTTAGACTCCTGTAATTCCTGCGATTGCATATTTTATGGCACATTGATGGGTTAGCTCTGACTATCATCCTCATAAGATTTATATTATGATCGGTAAATAGATGTGAACATTGTGACACCTAGTCACAGACAACTCACGTGCAACGAATAATTCTAGAATGTTCTGGAAGGTTCTGGGCAGACAATCAAGGATTTGCGACTTCAGCATTTTACTCGCCGCATCGAGCATCGGCACGTACGGTGCTTAGCCAACAGCCTTAATCTGACTGCTACATGGGACCAGATTGTCTAAACAATTAGCAATTGAATATTTTCTCTCGTTTAATCTCTTAGCACTATTATTGCGACGTTTAGACTCAATAAACAAAGTAATATTTTTATTACTGTTTTATTTTATTTAAACTGTTCCAATCGACGTGACGTTGCTGGAGTGACTAGAGGTTCACAACATATTACCCAATCCTCTCTTTAGTACCTGAAACCTAAAGTCGTACAATTCCTATATAGACGTATATATTTTTTCTTTCTTTTGGAAGTAAATATATTTGATATGACTGGTGGTAAATTTGCTGCTGGTTTTTTGACACGAACATGCTCAATTTCATAGAGATATCCGGGGGAGCATTGAACATTTTAGGATATTGAAAAATGAGTGCCGCTTGGGAGCGATACATCCTGGGTAGATAGCGGTACGTGTCGGTGGTCCTGGGGAAGAGAGACCAATGGTCATATCCTTCATCTTGGACATGATCCCCGACGCATTTCTATTCTGCCGGCCGCATCGAGAGGTGGATTCTTTTCTTTATTGCGCCGAGGGGAGAATGGCAATCGAAAACGATTGAGCACGATGTGAGAGCGGTCAGCGGCTATACACATTCATCAGATCAACCGATTGCTTTATTTTTCGATGTTTATCTACGTTTATCTTTCTTTCGAAATGAGAAAAATTTTGCCGTTCTCAACACAAACCTATCCATCTTCTGTTCTATATTGTAACATACTAACAATAAAGAAAGAAATATCTATATTTTTGCTTTTGATAATTAGCTAAAATAATCCACATTTACCAACGGAAATAAATATATGAATTTCAACATATCCTTTTCAGGTGCTGAAGTTTAAAAAGCTTTGACGTTTTCATGAAAAATAATGCATAATTCACAAAC
>WSZQ02000001.1:2213996-2234627 GCA_019419845.2 Weissflogia rhopalogaster | reverse complement strand
AAAATTACATTCGCGCGATGGGAATGCCATTTTTCAGTATGTTTGAAAGATATTTAATTTCGCTGCGCTCTGCATCAATAATATTTTTATTGGAATTTCAATTGGGAAACATTTTCAGAAGTTTATTCGATCAATTTCGTTCAAATACGCGCAGGGCCCCGAAAACGAATTCATATTTTGTATCTTCATCTCTGTGTGGCATTTCTCTCAACTGCCTCCGTTGCCTCCGTTGCCGCCGTCGAGATGAAATACAAAAGCACGTCGACAAACTTTTCGGGCGGAGCGGGAAACGTTTCGCCTCAAACGTTATTTGTATTCGCATTATGAGCACAAACACACTGGTTGGCATTGTACGTAGCACACATGCGCGCAAAACGAGCGAATAAAAGTATAAAGACAAGAGGGAAATGGATCGGAATGGAATGGATATCGAACATTTTTGCGAGGGTGGCGGTGCTGTTTTCTGCGAACTTCTAAACGAGTATTCGATGGGTGTGCGTCTTGCAGGGCGAAAACATCAAATATTAAAAGATTAGCCCTCGTTGAAATTGTTTTTTGTTTTATCCAAAATGATGTAATACATCTGTAACAAGAAAAACGCGAGCAAAGAATTTTTGTTTCAGTAATAATGAGTAGATTTAGTATCGGTGAGTCTGACATCAATAATTACATGTTATAAAATTACAAAGTAGATCTACCACGTAGTCGGACGGGGTTCGAGTCCCCGGGGTAGGCCCTCATCATTATTTTCCCATTTTTTTTTCGTTTGATTTACCGAGCATCACCTACTATGGTCATTTGCTCTATTCAATTCTTTTTCAATTTAATTAGTCATATCAGAGGCTAACACTATTGGTAAGAAGGAGAATTCATTTTAATATGCATCCCCGGGTTCGATTCTCGGTGGGGATGCATAGTAAAATCGTCGTAAAATTTCACCGGGATGTCGTATCATCGCCAGAGTTATAAATCATAAACAGTTGCTTTAATTATTATTTAAAAAATGAATTATTAATGTTTATTACATTAACTACCAGATTCTTTTTGAATTTTTGAAATATCTCCCATGATTTTTGAAATATATGTAATTATATTTATCTTATGTATTATGAAATCAAGATGTTAGTAACACATTAGATATTATATTTTCATATCAAATTTGGTATCATTCCAAGCGGAATTTTTATAATAATTAAAGCAACCGTTCATGTTTTATAATGCTGACGATCAAGTGTCCTCACGATGGTTAACCCGACGTTGAAGTGAACACGCGATGGTCAGCCCGCGGAGAAGTGCCCGACGTTGATTTGAACCACGATGATCGGTCCGGTTAACGACCATACCACTTGGCTGGACTATAGTCCCAATTAATTCACTCTTTAAAAATTCGTATGAAAAATTCACACCTAAGAAAAATGACACATCTATAAAAATCTACTCATCGGGATATATCAGCAATAGCAAAATTAGCGTAATCAGCACAAATCAAGGAACTACTATCTAAAACAACACACCACGTGAAGAACAACTTGATAAGCAACACGTCAACAGCAATAACAAAAAAAGTCACATTACAAATCACATTGTCATAACATGTAATAGAAAAATAATAATAAAAATAGGCTGAAGGACCAGAGTGGTCGATGGCCAGGTCATGGTCAATGGACCAAATTCTTTTTTTTACAAAACAGAAACGCAATAACTCTACTATATGATACTATAAACACATTTCCTTATTGTCTTGCCTAGAACCTAGAACAAGCTTTTCAGTACGGATATGATAACCCGTGGAATATTTATGACATTGCCGAATCAAAAACAATACTGAAATGGACTCATTATACAACCGGAACAGAAAAAGATACATCTTATATAAATATAAATATACATATACATATGAAATAAAGATAGTTTCTTTGAGAATGTTTCGGAAAAGTAAGGACATTGTTGGTATTGAGTAATACGCAAAACAAGTTTGATGAGGGGGTAGAAAATGAAAGGGCGGAGGCGCCTGGCAAAGCGGGGTCCAAATTGGCTTTCCGCCTTTGCTCTCCCACCGGCTACGGCTGCATTTAGCTCTCGGCGAAAACGTGCTCTCATTCGAAGAAAACTATTAAAATGCAAATATTATAGCAGTGAAATTCATATCGGAAACGAAACGAAGAGCGTGAAAGAAAGGGAAGCGAAAAAGGGTGTTTGAGAACGTTTTACTTTCAATCACATTTACAACGCGTGTTGTATAATGTCTCTCCCGAAGAGCCACTTGAAACTTCAAACTCACAGTTGTGGGTCTCCAAAATAATATCGTCAACACTTTGTATATGTCCATTATATGGTCTCCTTTTCCTTCTTCTTACTTAGAGTTTCTAAGTATACGAAGTCAGAAAAAGAAAAAGAACCTAATGTACACCTTCTTGATCCTTATTTCAAGGGTTGTATGTTAAGCTCTTGCAAATGGTCTTTCGCTTGTTCCTTTGCGTATTGTCGTCTGTCGTTTGGCGGTTTGACTTTGAACTCCCCCGCACCCTCGAGCAAAAGCGTTTTTTGCGGTTTTGCATCCTGAGTGCAATCTAATTCGTCGTGTATAAATTTGGATATAAATGGCCTATAAAAATGAAACATATTCATGATTTTTCCGCCGCCGCGCCGTCGCCGGAAGAGAGCGATTATTAACCCTCGTACGACTCTTGCACAACCGGCTGCTGGTTCTGCTTTTGTTTGCCCCCTTTTTATTTGCGCCCACGCCGCATAAACGTATCGGAAATATATCAAAATTAACATGAATGCATATTCTTTGGATATGAAAGCCACATTCCTTGTCCAACGACAAGGACTCTTTCAAAGGGAGTGTCTCAATTGTCCGTCTTGCATGAATTTGCATGAAGTTTTTGTACATGTGGTTCATGGAATATTTCGGTAGAGAAATCGAAGGACATTAGCAGAATCTGAGAAATGCAACGAACGTGATCGCCGACTGCGTTGGTGTTTATTAAAGCAGTGTCTTAATCATCTTATAACACAACTTTCTTTTTCTTTTGTAAACTCCTCAAAACAGCGAAAAACTCCATTTACAGAAATATTACTAGGCGGTAAAAAATTTGAATCCAAATCTAAGAAGCACAATTGAGATACTCCCCTTGTAAGAATACCATTCTGCAAGTCGTACTTCTTCCCCATCAATGAGTACAATGAATGGGGCAGATGGTTTTAGCAAAGTCAAGTAGTATATCAAACTGAAAAACGTAATTTTAATCATAGCTGTCTTACAAATGGCCGACATTCTTCCATTTTATTTTCCAGTATAATTTAATTGGATGATTGTATTACCTTGTTTGATTTATGACTACATTAGGTATATTTAATTGTGTTTCAATTAAAGAGCGCACTTTGTAAAAGCGTGGGTGTTTGTGATGTATGTAGATTAAGGCTAGAGGTGTTGCTGGTCGAAACTCGATTTTGACATTGCACTGTCATGTTGGCCTGTCTAATCTGCATACAAATGACCGATGACCATTCAAACGTCATTACCACCTCAAACGGTCAAACGAGCAAACGTAGTGAAATTGGTATTTGGGCGCGAAACGGGGGGAGGGGGGGGAATTCGGGTTGGGCGCTGCGACTCGCACAAACATGGTGTAATCACGGAGTGGCCGGGAGATCTTTGGGCGCGGATGTGGCATGGAATGGAAATGCGGATGGTAATGATAGGCGGCCGACTGCTTCGAAGGTGGCGGGGGCGGCGTGACGCACGTTCATCATCTGTGAGGCAATATCGTCATTAACACATTTCGCATCACACTCCAATCCCGGACTTGTCATCGGAACATCAAAACAGGGACAAACTAAATTAACACGGCACGTGGAAGGAGAGCATACACGTCTCGTGGAAATATAATTTTCTTTCTCAAATTTGCGGAGGCTTTTTTAATATAATTAGACTAATACTAATACTAATGACAAGAAGAAGAATTCCTTTTGTTAGGCGGGAATCGAACTTGGGACCTTCCTGTTTGCAAAAAATCTATTAAATTCCTTTTCAAATTAATTAGACCGTAATACTAGTGGTAAGAAGTAGAATTCCTGTTGTTTTGCATCCTGTGGGATTCGAAGTTGGGACCTTCCGGTTTACAATAAATCTATTCAATTCCTTTTTTAATATAATTAGACTAATACTAATACTAATGACAAGAAGAGATGGGTGAAATTTTCCATATTTTTATGTATGTCGTCAAGTAGTTTAGTCTAGAGTTGAGTTCTTTCAAATATTATGTCAAGCGGAGCTATTCGTCACACTCCAATAATCTCTGGGCCATTAAGAATTAAATATACGAATACGATAAGCCCAAGCTGCCCAGAGATTGAAGTGGTTGACGCGACGGGCTGGCGCCTTGCATACGTCTGATTTTTGTCACCCCTTTCGGGTGGTCCATGTGCGAGTGTACCATATGCTTGGCGAATATATCGGTACACTGTCCACGTTGCTTCCTAAGCAAGTAAAGGCTCATCTTGCTCCAATGCAAATAATCCGAAAACTCGCCCCGAATACTCACGTAGTTTCGCACGGAGTTCACACTTCTGAAACAAATGTTTGATTATTGCAGAATTGAAAGTATGCAGAAGATTCCGTAAACGTTACACTGTAGAATAATTATCACATTAAATAATTCTGTTAAATTAACACATTTCAAATTATAATGACTAAAATATTTAACATTTCACTTGTTTAAAGTGATGATAACGAAAATAACGAATCAGTGTAGTTGTCACCTATCTCGAACATTAATAATGCATCCTTCGTCACCTTTCCGCGCCAAACCCAAAACGCAACCATCGGCCGTGCATATCAATGCCGTCCAACCCCCGTTGCCGCCTCCGCCACCAGGTTCGCAATGCTCGCAACGTGTGCACGCTCGACCTGCCGCCAGCATTTCATAGCCAGTCGTGCGCGATATTATCTTCGGAATTGTGAATCCCGTGGATCCGAACTCTACCAGTCTCCTCACCCCTCCCGACCACCACACAAGGCTTTATCATTCCGCCAACGCGTCGACCGGCCGCCTCCACTCCCACTTCAGCAAAAAACAAATTTAGCATATTTCATTTCGTTTATTTTCGCCACTCATACACGTGGAAAACACGTTTAAGATCACAAGTAGAGGGCGGCTGTCGGAACGGTGGATGCGTCTTCTCGACGGCAGCGACGAAATGTTGCCGCCGCCGCCACCGCCACTGCTTCTTTAGGCTTCCTTCACACGTCATCAATTTTTACGACGATTAAAGCTCGGGCAGTGCGCTGAAAATGGGATTTTCGGCAATGAAGCAATGACTATCGAATGACTAGCGACTTAAGTCGTTGATGAGATGATTTGCATTAATAACCGTTCCAATCCACGCCTAATTCGCTCGTTCTCTCGTTTTTATTCCCCGGAGAACGTGCGAATTTATTTCACGTGGAAAATTCATCGAGAATCTTTTTTTACCTTTTGCAAATTTGAATTCTTTTGTAGTTAGTAGTCTTAATTGGGTCAATAAAATATTTCGGTGGGTCAGTAAGACACATGCGGTTCGTAGTTACATCATCACTACCTTCATCATTGATTAATCGTGTGTTGGGAGAAAAAGTAGTTCGATTGATTATTTCCATGTTAAAATCAAACATGGCTTTTTGACATCATATTTATTTCAGTTTTCAAAGGTTCCGTCTAGAAATAAGTTATAATTCCTTTGTGATCATATTTAAAGTCTCCAACTGTATTTATTTAAAGAGCTTTGAGTTCTGGTTTCAAGAATTTAAGTCTTTAAAAAATCATGTACTACAAATTTTTACTACTTTACTTTACTTTACTTTTTACTACTATTTTCCGGGTTTGGGTTGATCCCCCGTGGAATTCCATGGGAACGTTAAAGGAGGGGTCCCCATTTGGGATAATTCGTACCTGTTTTTATTAAAAACTTGACACTTTTTGGATTATAGCTGATAGTCCGATACAATTAAAATTAAATAATGAAACAAACTCTTTCTGAAAAGACTCGGCCCTTCAATAAAAGAATCATACACATACACATATAAATCAACCTAAATAGTTAATTAATATTCAACCGAATACAGTATTAAAACAGTTGAACTAAGAAATTAAATTGTAAATAGTATCTTAGTTCAAGTAAGTTCGGGTAGATGCCGCCCCAACCTCGAAAACATCAAAAACTTCTGAAAAGAAAATCACAAAAACAAACCTCAATAAAATATGCTTTAGTTTTTATTATATTTGTAATATGCTTGCTAAAAGGCACACACACACACATACATAAATATTTACAATAAATTACATTCGTCCATTTCGTATCATTTTCGCTCTCTTTCTCTTTTTCCTTAATCTTCACAACATTGCAACATTTCACATTTTGGATACGCTAAAAAATGTCTACAGGTTACAAGCACACATCATGAAAGCGCATAATCAATATAAATCAATCAATATAGTTGTTAATTACCACGGCACATACATTTAAATGCATTCAGTTATTGTGAATATTCGAAAGCAGGTACGTCTGCAAACGCAACGCAAATGAGCATTATTTACGTTTTTTTTTTGCCTAGTTTATTAATGGTTCTGTGTGCTGTGTGCGCATTTCGTCTCAATCGTTCGCATCGTTATTCCTTACGATAATCGCTCGTTAATAACGCGCTAATCAATACACGCAGCAGTACACGATTACAGGGAGCAATTAATTATTTATGTTAACAACATGCACGAATGCAAATCCGATTGGAAAGATGACTTTTGTCGGGCATTACGAGTTATATAAAATATTATACAGTTCGTATAATATATATGCAAACACTTAGTAATTGATTTAATGTAAGAATATGAATTCTTTTTACATGCTAGTATTGCACACAGTTTGCAGTTTCTTTAACGCTATTAATATTATAAAGTTAAAGTGGTTTTAAAATGATTCTAGGCAGACTGGCCCATGTAGCGTCAAAAAGTGGCAGGAAAATGTGATTTTGAAACTTTGTTCTTAAATATTTTCTAATCTACAAATCATGGAGTGTTTATTTTTGTCCTAGTTGATTCTCTCTTAAACATAGTTTGATTTTGTATTTTTATTTATGCCGAAAAAGAGTGTAGTCATTGAGAAATATTACGAGCAATATAAATATAACAATCGAGTATCCCGAAAATGAGTGGTTTCAAAATTTTCAGTTTTATTCATATTTATCGTAATCATAGGATTATAAATCATACACCAATCGAGTCAGCATAAAATTTTCTTTAAAATCCTGTAATACTTTTATCGTTTAAGTGCGTAGAATTGATGTTAAAACTGATAAAAGTTGAGTATAATAAGGGCGACATTTTTGCTGCCAGAAAAATTACTTTTTATTTTCGGAAAACTCGTTTTTTCAAAGTAATATTGGGCAATGTCAACACTATCTTTCGACGTAAGTCGTTATATTAAAATAAACTACATTTAATAGAGAATCTATTACCTTAAGAATGAGAATTCTATAATATGTCGATTAGAAAATATCTCAGAACAAAGTTTGAATTTCACATCTTAGTTCCACTTTTTGCCACTTCGTGGTACAACTCATAGAATCCTCTTAATACATGTATGAATCAATGTTGAGTTTCTTACATAAATGAGCTGTTAATTGAATGTCTTGAATAAGTCATGTGTGTAATAATTATCAGATGGCCGATTAGGTTTGACACTTGATTGTCAACAAGGCGTATACATTATATTTTTAGATATTTTGTTTTTCAATAAATATTTATCCGTATAATAAGCTATTAAAAGAAAATTATTATGTAAGATTTTTTTTTATGTAAAATTAGAAAAACGTTTCACAAAACGTAAGAAAGAGATCAAATCGTTGATAGTTGATAGAACATAAAATAATCAGTCTGAATTTATGATTTCCTAGGTTTATTAAATTCATTAAATTTATTGAATAAATTATGTACACAAAAGTTTTGCTTAATTTCTATGGATTAATCAAAGTCTTTTTAGTTTACTACAGTTTTATACTGCGCTCATTTTTTCGGAGATTTTTGTGTGTCTTAGCGTAATTTACAAATGCCGAATTTCTTTTTGGTAAATATTTACATACCTAATCGCAAGAGCTTTTAATTTGTGAGCTTTATGTGCTGGTGAAAAGCACCGAATTTTTGTAGTACGCTGAGCGGTCTTGCAGTGGTGATTTCACGTCTCTGTCGACTTGCTGCTGGCGTGATTTTCTTTCATGTTCTAATTCTTGAGCCAAAGTTTCTGGAACAAAATATTCAAGGTGAAAATTTTATTTTTTAGATTTCTTAAATGTATAAATAGGTAATAGTTACAATACGAGACCACAATGAGTACATAAATTCATAAGTTCATCAGTTCATAAGAAAGAAGAATGTTTAAAAAAGCTCGTAGTTTTTTTAATAACCGCACTTGACTTTGGGAGTAAATTGGTGAATATGAGTTTGACGAAGTTTGACGGCGAATAGTTTAGAAACTAGCAATCCGATTTTAATTTCTATCTTTTTAATGTGTGTCTCTTGTTTCAAGTTGAGAGATGGGCTACTTTTTATTTTCTTAAAGTTTTTATTTAGCCATTTAATAAATTTTTAATTTTTGTGCTTATTCTTACAATTAGCAATATTACTTAAAATTATTACGTTCCAAAACGCGATATATTATCATTTTTAAACAGTTTTGGTGTCACTTTGATACATTTTGGATGTTAAATAAAATCTTGTGAAACGTTGCTTACTTAAATAATAAGTATATATTTAGTTTAACTCCAATTGAGTAGTCAAAAGCACTTTTATTTTTGTTAACAATTAGTAAATTTCAAGAAATAAGATTGAATTTGACCCTACTGCACCTTAACTTTAAATAAATTGAGTTGAATGTTTGTTGTGCGTTCGCTTCTTGCCGTTGTCACCCTCCGTTTATGGAAAAGAAGCCCTCGAGCGACGCGCGATTTAAATATTATTATTGTCGTTGTGTGAAATCAGAGATTGAGTTTTCGCCAGCGTTGAGCACATCGCGAAGGGTGTAGGTTGATGTAAAAGCGTTTGTCGTCTGCATTTCGAAAACTAAATGAACGGAAAATTCGTTTTGAAGTCTCGCATTCGTGACGAGCGACGCGCGAGACACAATCTCGACGCCGATTTACACATCTCAAATTTGCGCACAACTTTTTCCTGATTAAGTATTAAAATCTAATATGGCGAAGCGCTGCCATGCTCGTTGATCTTTAAATTCCAGATTCAATTTCACGCATCGTCTAATCCTCGGATAATTCGAAAAAACGCGGAAAAAAAACCAGCTTTGTCTCGTGCTTATTTAATTTCTTCTATCTTCCAGCGTCTCTTTTCTCGAACAATGATGCGTGGCCTTTTTCTTCTTGGACCTACGCCGGTTTAAATATTTTACGATTGACTATTGTCTTTACTAACTACCATGAATTATTGGAATAAATTAGCATTAGTCAGCGTTTTGGAATGGGCACGAGGAATTGCGGTAAAGTAGTGGCAACGGCGAATAGTGGTTTAAAGCGTCGATAATCCGCCAAAAACATTTGAACGCGCACTTACGTCGTTCGAAATTTCCAGTTTGATAATCCGAAACATGTTTATTCCCTATGGAAGTACATGAAATAAGGAACACTTTAATATACTACCCACGAGCACGGATAAGAGTGGAAAATCCATATTGAAATTAAAAACAAGGTTTCCAAAAACGTATGTCTCTTAAAACATTAAAAATGTCTAACTTCATCAACGGATCGGGATAATATTCACGACAGATTGAAGTAGAAGACTTGAGGAATATTTTACCACTTATTTCGTGTTGATAGCTTATTATTTAATATACGTAAAATATATTTAAAACTGTGCCTAAAAATGAGCAAAACGAGCGCAAGTTCGACCAAGACGAGAATGAAGCCATAGTTTCAACTATAAATCCGACGAAATTGAAATTCTTAGTGCAATAATCAGTAACATGTTTAAACCGTACGAAAGTACATGAAATAAAGAGCATCTTGGTGCATATAACACCTAACCTCGAGAAGAGATAAGGGTGTAAATCCCATATTGAAGTTAAAAACGAGGTTTTCAAAAAATATGTCTCTTAAAACTCTAAAAATGACTGACTTCTCATGAACGGATCCGGATAATATTTATAACAGATTGAAGTAGAAGAGTTGTGGAATAGTTCACCACTTATTTCGTATTGATACTTTCATAATTAATACACATAAAATATGTTTAAAACTATGCCTCAAAATGAGCAAAAGGAGCCCGCGATCGGCCAGAACGCGCGCACAAATCTTTTTGACGGATTACGGTCGTTTCAAACCACTGTGCGTCACAGCGGTTGACTTGACAAACGAAATCCATAATTGAATTCTTTTTATGAAAAAACCGAGTTCATCATCATCGCGGAATCATCGCGGAGTGATGGCCGCTGGACGAACGGATTACACTGCTGTATAATGCCTAATTCTAATCGGTTTCCTTACTATTCGTTTATGTACATGTGCGTGTGTGTACACTTGGTCTGAGTAAGTATGTATGTGCATTGCTGAAACGGTTTATTTGGTTATTCAAATCCGAAATGGAAATGGAATCTTGCCTGGGCGCACAAAACGCGCCCCAAGGACACGTCGAGTTTTGTAATCTGCTGCGATGCGATGCTGCTTTCACTTTCGCTCCAACATGCCTCCTCCTCGTTCGTCCTGCAACAGCTTTCGCCGGCCTAATATCCTGGGTGTCTAATGTGTATTTGCGTAGGTATAAACCGAATGCGAATCCATGTCGAGCGTTTAAGTGACACGGGCATAACGAGCCGAGAAATTGCAAAGAGCAAAGATAACATCGTGTTAAATAGCCGGCGGGCTGCCGAACCACCACCACCACCACCACCGCCGCCGACGATCAGTCCTTTTCGCGCCCACAGCCGCCCCTCGCAGTACTACACATTTCGCATTTCGCAGATAATGGTATTTCGCTGGGAGTAGATTAACTCTCCGGTGTCTAAGCGGTTTTGTCTCCTCGATAAATGATTCACAGTTACATTTAAACGCATGGATATCTTTTTGCATTAGAAATGTTTTGTTACTAACAAATAAAACGAAAAATTCAGAAAGATCTAAAGCAATCTAAATCTAAACTATTTAAAAATATTCTCTCAAAATTTCTAGAAAATAGCTGCAGTTTTTATGAAAATATAGCTCAAAAAGAGTTTTTTAATATCGTTTTTTCATTTTGCGCCCACGATTAAGAAATTTCTAATGAACCTATTCGAGTGAATTGTGACTCGTTTTATAGATAAATAAATTTTCCAGAATATGACGTTATTTTTTTTTTGAAATTCTTTTCTATTTACATATTTTCATGTATTTTTAAATGAAATTAATACAATAAATATTCAACTTTATATATAAACCTGTATAAAATTGGCAATCCTAAATTTTTATGGAAATTACTCGACGTCATATTCAAGCAAATTTTATGGAGTTTCCAAAAATGTTTCGCATTTTCGATTCGGATCAAAATTATGGACGCCAGAATGTACGCAGCTGAAAAAATCAAAAGATGGCCCATCAATAAAAGATGGCGATAAATCAACTTTTAATTTAAATATATTTGTATCTTTTACAAATCTGGGTGTTCCCTTAAAATAGGTAAGTGTAGTCCTGTGGTCGGTAACCTTTTGAGACTGAAGAGCCAAAAAGTGTCAGTTTCTTCAGATTTGGAACATAATCTTTGTGACACCAAGCTGAGAACGAACAAAAATAGAAAAGAAAACATCAAAATAAGGAAAAACCGGCAAGTGGTCTTGCACAGGTATCTAAAGAGCTTCATATTCATAGGGTTGTACGTTGTCCACCACTGGCCTAGATGAAGATCTCGAATGTGTCTATGGCGAGAACCGTTACAGAATTGATTATATTTATTTTATAAAACACCTGTGTGGAGTGGAGTGGAGTCTTTTCATCAGCATATGCCTCTCTGAATTTGCAATAATTTTTGTTTGAATGTCATGAAGCACCTTCTTCTAGTTTCGGAGAAAATGGAGTGTATGTGTCCTCTTATGTGCTGATGCATTGAACATTTCAAATTTTAATTGTCATTTTAAGGCACTTGCCCCGAATCAAAAAATCGGCGCTTGCAAAATGTGTACTAATTTGTGTCCTATAAATAATATATGTAAAGGATAATAGGCACTCACGATTTTTATTTTTTCATTTTTTCTTATGGATATCTCTAATAAATTTCTTCCTGTTTTTTTTTTACTTTTTTTATTTCTCAGCGATTAAAAAAACACATAGAAACGCACATTGTTTGCCTTTTTTTCTTAGAAAATCATTTCCAGCAGTTTGGAATTACATTTTCCGAACAATCAAAACCATTAGAGCACATACTGTTTACATCTTACGCCCATCTCAAGTTCCAACTTCCAACGAGGACGTAGACCAACACTGGCCAGAGTTTTGGACCAACTATAACTCATTTAGAAACTCCAAACTTGTATTACCGTATCCACACATCGATATAATATATGTTAAACAAAGTACTTTGAGGCGTTGGGCATCTTCATCTATTCAAACGAAGCCCTCCACCACGTAAGCGTCATCCGCGCATAACTTACACGCGTGCCCCGAAACATATCCATCTATCTATTTACGATCCACGCGTGTATTCGGGCTTAATGTTGTTGCCGCCAACAGCGTGCATGTGGCGGGTAGAGAAGCGCGAAGTGGCGAGAAGATTGGACGTTGGCTGCGCCATTCCCGGTTCGAGTTACACACGCTCCTGGCACGTCCGCAAAGTTAGATAAATAGGTCCATCTTCAGGTATAAGTTTAACTACATAGTTTGCCTATAGTTTCATGCCCAAGTTGGGACCCGATCTCTTGTAATTAGAGTTAATTCTACGAAATCCTTGCAAACCACCTTCCATCCCCCATTCCCGATGCTCCCGACGCTCCCGGCGCGGTGTGGTGCGATGTTCGAAGAACTTGGAAGGTGGACAGCAACTCACAACAACTCAACCCTCTGCCACAGACACTATAACCTATATGGTTAGTAAACAGGTGTATGTAAATTGATTTCACTTCGAAATTCTGCGTTGTTACATCGTTAATGAATAATATCTGGAAGATTTCTAAAAGTAGGGTCCGAATAGAATCCCCTAGTGGACTAGTCCTAGGAACGTGCAGACAATATCAACTAATTACCTATTCATTACGGCTTAAAGTGGCAAGTTGGTGCTGAATTATTCCCAGCTCTCTCCTCCGGTTCTCCGAAGTCAGCTTTCTCCCGTTCCACGCGTCCACCAGTGGATCCAGTGGAACGAGGGAAGGCCAGAGGGAAGGTCCATATGCGCGAGGACACAAATAATGCATAGCGGCACATTGTCGGAGATGCAAACGCCGAAAACTATAAGGACGCCCGCTTCTGCCGCCCCCGTTTCGGCGCCTATAGTTCCGGAACTGCGAGGTAAGACGCGGACCGTCGTCCGGAAGGAAGACCCTCTAATGGACGCTGGGTCTGCGGCGTCTCATCCAACCCTCGGCGCCCAACCCCTTCGCACTACCGTCGCTTACACCTAACTATATTAGGATTGATCGGTTCCGGAATTGATCATAGTTTAACGAAGTTTATATTCATCAGCAGCGGGGCCGGGCGCATTCCGGCATGCCTTGCAAGACTTCGATACGTCGTAGGGTCATCCTCTACGTGTGGGGCAAGACGCCGGTGGTATGGGGGATGCGTCTACTTTGTCTAAAGACTCACTGCGACTAATTGATCTCGCACCCATCATCGGCTTATTACGTGCCCGGGCTCCCGATAGCTGATTGTCTTCAGCGTATTAACTCCGTTTTGCTAATAATCTAATAAGACGGCGGATCCGTACGCCCAGATTGGATGGATATGGATAGATGGATGAATGGACTGGCGAGGGCTACAAGTAGAGGCAAGTGTGGTTGGAGCAGAGCGTGGATTCGCCCAGCTCGGAAGGCGTTATGGGTATTACGGAAATATGTAATTTGGTAATTGCGTAGGCTTCCTGCCTTCCCCCGAAATCTATTGTCGAAGTTTCTTAATCGCGTTCAGGGTCCACCACGGAATATTGTGATATTGTGAACAGATTGTGATCCTTGAAAATTGAAATTTGAGGTGAAACTCTATCTGGCCTCTTTGGCTTCCGTTAATCAAACGTCTAGAACAGTGATGGCGAACCTATGACTCTTTACTTGGTCCTTCGAACCGGATTCAACTCTTCAGGGTCCGTCCAATAAGGACCATTTCTTTCCAACTTGAACATTGATACCTCACTGTACATCAGATTGGATGAATATGGACAGATGGATGAATGGATTGGCAAGGGCTACAAGAAGAGGCGGTGTGGTTGAAGAAACAAGTGTGGTTGGAACGGAGAGTGGGTTCACCCAGCTTCGAAGGCGTTATGGGTATTATGGGAATATGTAATTTGGTAATTGCGTAGGCTTCCTGCCTGCCCCCGAAATCTATTGTCAAAGTTTCTTAATCGCGTTCAGGGTCCACGAGCGAATATTACAAACAGATTGTAATCCTCGAAAATTGAAATTTGAGGTGAAACTATATTTGGCCTTTTTGGCTTCCGTTAATCCAACGTCTAGAACAGTGATGGCGAACCTATGACTCTTTGCTTGGTCCTTCGAACCGGATCCAACTCTTCAGGGTCCTTCCAATAAAGACCAACTCTTTCCATTTTCTACCTATACACCAGTATGACAATCATTTGCGGAAGGGTAGACTAGGGCTGCTTTCTTCGTTTGTAGTGATACTTGAACTCTGTACAATTGCGACTATAACGAACGCTGTGAAACAAGAGCTGTACCGCGCTGATATTTTCCGGTCCGGAAAATTATGAAGAAATTTTCCCCACGACGCCAGAAAGGTTCGCCAACACTGGTCTAAAATGACAAAGAGCAATTGCTGTGGCTTGTCGTTTTTATTTGGTAAAACTGTTAAACTTCCATTTACCAGATGTTTTCGATTAGAACCTCGCAACGGTAACTGGGAACATTCGGTACGCCACTCAAACATACATGGTGCAATCAGCAACCGATTTATTTCACTGAAAACCGCCGAGTGTGGTCGTGAATACGATTAGGAATTTCAACATTCGCCTGCGCGGCAACAATAACGACAATAATGGGATCGGTAGCAAGTAGCAAGTCTTCGAGGAACTCGCGTTTCCAATTGTGAAAGGGCCCACATTCGCCCAATCTCGCGCCGCTGGTCATCTCCAATCGCCGCCGCGTAAATTGAATCCTTTCAGGAGCGCGTCAATGTTTTCTTCACACCAAGATACCGGCTACTTATGCGTTTTGTTACACGCACGGCGATTCGTTTTCGTGCGCTCGAAGAAACTCAACGCAAGAAACGAAATCGACTCGGGGCATTGTGGAATTAAACGACCGTTTAACGAGTTGATTGCTTTTAAATACTCACAATGATGAATATAATCATTTCGAAATGGATCGCATTGTTGGGTGTCTGGTGTAAGCATGTGAGTGTGTACAGTAGTCCCAACAGCGAACAGCAGCGCAGGCAAAAAATCTTTAATTTATTTCAACAATGCAACGGTATATGAAACGATCGGTGGGCAACAATGCGAAGGGAGTCGACGCGTCGGTCGATCGGATCGATTAGAACGGTTTCGATTTCGTGAAGTCATCAGTGGAACATCTTCGGGAGATTCGTGAAATGATTGCCGTAGTTTATTTAGAAGTGACTCTCTGATATGTATGATTTGATTAGTTGAAACTGTGGATGTGGAAGTAATGATTAACTTACAAGATCCTCCGAATCAATAACCCCACTGTTTATATGGTCCTTCGAACCGGATCCAGCCTTTTTCAAGGTCTTTCCAATTAGAGCTAGTTGCGTTTAGTCTTTTTCTACTTCCTTGTACACCAGTTTGACGATCATTTACGGATAATTTGCAGGAAGTGATGTCACACAAGTGGTAAAACTTAAATATTTTAGAACCTAGGGATTCCAACAGGTGCTTTTGTGTCCAGGACGTATTCGAAGGTATTTTTACAAGATTAAACGTGTCATCTTTAGATACCGACAAGCCCTTGGCATTAGATATGTTATACATTACAATAGTAAGAGCAACAATCCCACTCCTTATATGAACCTTCGAACCGGATCCAGCTTTTTTTCATGGTGTTTCCAATTAGAACTGGATGCGTTTAGTCTTTATCTACCTCATTATACATCAGGTGCTGTTGTGTCTAGGACGTATTGGAAGGTATTTTTACAGGATTAAATGTGTCATTTTTAGACGCAGACAAGCCCTTTATATTAGATATGTATTACATTACAACAGTAAGAACGACTCTTGGCGTAATTTCCCTGGAGCACCAGTGCTTACATAATATCTACGCGGGCTTGTAGACTGTTAACGGGGGTGAGGAAATAATATCATCGCTTTCTTGGGCACGCCTGACTGATGTCGCACAGTAACCCAAAGTAGGACAACACCGCCACCGCCACCGCCGGCAAACACATGACTTAGTAAAATATAATTACGCCTTGGAAGAATGACCGTACTTGTACATGTACGTGCGTGTATAGTTTTCAGACATTCAGATCCCACATTTTGATCTCGGTTACTTCGTGTTACCCTTGCATCAAGATGATAAAGGTACAGAGTGTGGACCGCCATATGGTTGGGCACTACGTGACTGGATGATCAACGCGCAACTTAAAATGCATAATAAATCCGGCGACGTGTGCTTTCATTCCGGTTCACTTACCGGAATAGTTCTGCCAGAATGCAGCACCCGAGTTGATAAGATCTATGCCGGAGTAACCCCAGCCCTTCGTGTCGCTGCCTCCGCCACCGCCGACGCCGGCGGAGCTGATCTGCTCCCGTTCCCGGGCTTCCCTGTGCTCCCGTTCGCGATGCTGTTGTTCCTGGCGATGCGGATGCGGATGTTGTGGCGGATGCTGTCCGGAGGTGGAGAAGTTCGTCGGTGAGTTATCAGCAGATCGGTGTTGCATATCATTCGCATGGCGTTGCTCAATGGTCTCACGCTGTTGACGCTCCGAGGCCGAGGCTGGACGTTCCCGTTGTTGACTGTGCAGCAGATTATTGTTGTTCGACTTTTTCAATTGTTCTAGTTCATTGGCAAACGTTTCTGTAACATAAATATTGAATTCTTCATATTATTTCTTGTAAAGGAGAAGTTTTGACTAAATCACAAGGGAATGAACATAAACAGAGAGAGAAAACTAAGATAATACTAGTAATGGGGGCGAAGGAGAACCTGAAAATCAGCCTACTAGGAACGAATTACAACAAGATGAAAAATAGGACAAAAAACTGGATGGAATCGCATGTAACTTGTTTCATTAATTGGGGAGAGTAATTCGATATGAGAAGTAGTGACTTGATGAGTACAAATATTGCGTGTGTGGTGGTAGCTCAAAGAATTCAACTTGAAAAGACCCTGTTGAGTCAGGTCCTGCGCATCACCGAGAAATAAATTTTAGGAACAAATAGAGTCGCGGATAGATTTTTGCGTTATTTCAAGACTTGTTTCAAATTCTCCCATTTTTTATCGTCATTATATTGATGATACGAGTCTTTTTACCTTCCGTCATTCTGTATCAAATTCCTTCCTATCCATAGAGCCGAATAGTTTGGTATAATCAATGAACATTATAGTTCTTCTTGATAGTTACTCATTTTTTTTCTTTTTAATTCAAAAAGAATTTTCCTCTAAAGAAGAGAGTTCCAACTAAAGAAATTCCTAATTACGATTTTTTTCAATTTACTTTTCAATTAGTACGCCCAGATGAATTCCCGATAGGACCATTTTCGGTTCGTCTCATTCTCGGTGTTTCATCATCATTTCACATCATCAACGCCAGCAAACGCCGAACGTCAACGTGTGTTCGACCAACCCATGTCCGATTCCACTGATTCCGAACCCAAATCCGAGAAACGTTCAAAGCTCAAGAAACCTCAACTTCCCTCGTCGAAACTAATAGACATTTTCATTCCGAAAACGAGACGAGTCTACCTGACATAATTAATTGAATGAATGCAGACAAAAGAGAAGAAGAGAGGTCGTAAAAGTCGAGAACAACACCTGTTCCATCATTTTTCAAATGTCCCAACATCGCCACATCTCCAAACGAACGCACATCGTACACCGAAATTAATTACTTGTACAAATCGTGCTGGTTGTCATCAAATCTTTGATGATGCACAACTTTGGCGGGGCTTTGAAGCGCCTTAATTTGATTCTTCGCCGAGTTCTGTTTGTGACGGTGTCAATCATTTGGGGAAATGGAAACGTAATGCGAAGGGTGTGCTGCGCAAACGTAACAATTATATTAGGAGTGCTCGACATGAACACCCACCCACATATATAACCCCATTTCTAATAAGGAACATTTACACTCACACGTACACTCACATTCGGAAACATAAAGTCGTTGATGGATTCACAAATGTACAAACACGCGCCCTCTCTCTGTGCGACAGGCATAGAAACCCTCGGGATTGATTTTAACTTATTACAAAGATTTTGCCTTCCCATCAACGCTGCCATAAGTCCTCGCTACTCCTAGAACCTAGAACACCTACAACATGTTACTAGGGAGCTCTATGGACTTGGTTTGGATCCGGCAACAAGTTCCACTACCTTCTTGAATTCTTGAAGAGTCCTGTTGGTTCAACGCAGACATTACCGCATATGATGTATTATTATTGATTACCCCCAGGTCCCTGAGCGTCTTTTCGCCTTCATTTGTATTTGTATTTCCAAAGTGGATAGAGAGAGAGCTCATAAGGAATTCTAAACTAATTTAGCATTTGCGGTGCGTACTGCTCGGAGCGAGGAAGATGTTTACCCAGAGTGGATTAGGTTTCTAATTAATTTTACAGAGCTCGCAAGCGCCCCAGTATCACCCGGCTTCTAATAGTATAATTTTCACAATTATAAAATGTATCATCTATCAATCAATCTGAGGCGCGCGTTTGGGTTGAGCGTGTTTTCGATGGCGATAATTGTGAGGTAATGCGCGAAGGTTGAAGGAGTGTCCAAGGAACATTTTAACATTTTAACATTTTAACAGATTATTCCACTCAATCAAAGTTGTCAATACGTGGAGATTGTTAAATACACATTCGGTAACATTTATTTCGTTGTCAAACCGAGATAGATAGATAGATAGAGAGAGACTCAGAGAGAGAGAGAGAGAGAGAGAGAGAGTCTGTGTGTGTATGTGTTGCATTAACTACGGATCGGGAGTGTGCGCAGATTGCTCTCACGTTCTCACACTTATCATCAAGAAGAAGCGTAATTACAAATAGAAATATCATATAAGATGAAGCATGCCATGCGTCACGAGCGCTCATTTTTCACTATGGGATTGTTTCTTTCTTTTTTTGTTTTGCAAAATAATCATTTTACATCTATACATCTATGTGAATCAGTTTGAACAATTCAAAATAAACTAACAATAAAACTTTCGTTAATAACCAATATAGTAGTATGACCTTTATTGGCATTCATCATTTACACCATTTTACATTTTGCTGCCAATAGACTTCATAAAATAAATAAATAAAACTAATAACCAATATAAACTTAATTATTTTGATGAAACTAATAGACTTATAATAAATAATTCATATATTTTATTCTCTATTAACATTTGAAGCTCTTTCCAACATGTTACTATGATTTTTGTGTTTTTACATTTGTTGCTATTGCTGTTACAAACAACATTGTTGTTGTTTATAATTTAATTTATGTTGTTTAATAATTCGAAGGTTGCAATTTTTTTTCGCGGGGTAATCTAATATAATTGAGAAATTTTGCAATAAATTTAATTGAGAGAAAACAAACGTAGTTCATGTTTTTGTATTTGATGTTCTGTTGACGTCGGCGATGGCTGACACACGGTTGGGTTAAATATTTTCTTTGAAGCCCCTTTAACACCACCTTTTTGTCACAGAAAAATCAACTTTTCATTGCTCAAACTGTTGCATTTTCGCGAGATAGACAAATATAATTGAGATATTTTTGGAATAAACTAAATTGAAATTAGTTAACGAGGCGCACATGGCTCAGATTTGTGAATTTCATCTCCAATCACAATCGGCGATGGCTGACGCACGTTTGGAGCGCAGTTTTTCATGGAAACCAAAGTAATATATCATCAGTCGATGAATATTTAAACTGTTGAACGATTTTCCCTTTTTATTACAAAAAAAAAAATCATTTCTACGATCTGTGCTAATCGTGTTATCAATACAAACATATTATCAAACTATAATTAATCATTTGAAGGTTTCCTTTTAGATTCGTCCTAATCTATCCTTTTTTTTTAATTTAAACAAATTTGTCGAAGAAGATAATTACCTGTAATAAGACGAAGTTGATCATTATGACCAGCATTCATCAATGCTTCTTCCAGCTGCATCCGTCGTTTACTTTCAATATCCACCTTTTGTTGCAACATATTCCGCGCTCTTCGCTCGCGTCGCAATCGCTTCTGCACCAAAACTGTAACAAAAATACGTATATGACACGTTAGCCTTGTTG